>JAQPPZ010002211.1:0-170692 GCA_028583015.1 Wollemia nobilis | reverse complement strand
GTTGCCACACCCATACCCCCACTCAAGGTCCAACCCAAGCCCAAACCCCAGCAAGAAAATATTTATAGAGTGTAAAGTCCTTTTAGAGTTAACCCCTCCTGAATAACATGGAAAATATTCAACATAATTCCAACATTTTCCCACTTGTTGAATACTTTCCATAGGAGCTAATATCTACCATTATCAACTTTCAAGGGAAACCATACCCATAAATCTTACACACCAAGAAAATTTATGAGTAGGTATAACCTTTGTTATTGAATCAACAATATTCTTCTTTGTAACAACTTTCTTCAATATCACCTAGTTCTCTTCAACCATATCTCTCACAAAATGGTACTTGATATCAATATGTTTTAACTGATCATGAAAATCAAGATTGTTTGCCAAAAATATTACACTCTGCATGTCACTATAAATTCTCATAGCCTTCTTATTAATGTCAAATATTAAATATAGACTCTATAGCCACACTACTTCTTTATAGTAATGATTTGTTGCAATGTACTCTACTTCTATAGTGAACAAAGAAAAAACGGATTGCTTTTTACTCATCCAACTTACTGCGCCTCTAAACAACCTAAAAACATAAGCACTCATGGATCTTATCTTATTAAGATCTCCAGTCGAGTTACCATCCACAAACCCTTGTAGATTTACAATATTATTGTCTCTAGATTTTCCTTCATAACAGATAGAATAATATATAGTTCCATGCAAGTATCTAAAGATACTCTTCACAGCAATCCAATGTTCCTTTCCTGGATTGGACATATATATGATAACTACTTCCACTGCATGTGCAATATCAGGTCTAGTACAAATCATTGCATACATCAGACTACCCAAAATACTAGCATAAGGAACATGATGCATTTATTCAATTTCCTCATATGTTTTAGGTTAATGTTCAATAGATAAATTTTGACCAACCGAATATGTAGTACATACTAGTTTACAATCATGCATCCTAAACCTCTATAGTATCAAATCAATATATTTACTTTTATTTAACCACAAATTTCTATTTGTATGATCCCTTATTATTTCCATACCCAAAATAAATTTTGTAGCACCCAAATCATTCATGTCAAAGCCAGAAGATAACTAAGATGTTAGTAACTTTATTATCTCATTTTTGTTACCAATTAACAACATGTTATCCACATACAATACAATGATAACAAAAATTTCACCTTTTTATAAAATATACATATGGATTTGCTTTAATTTTTCCAATCCTAAGTGTTAAAAAAAACCTATCAAATTTTTGGTTACACATCCTTGGAGACTGCTTCAACCTGTAAAGAGACTTCTTTAGCTTGCATACCAAGTACTCCTTATGTTTTACCCTAAATTATTCTAGTTGTGATATATATATATATATATATATATATATATATATATATATATATATATATATGTCTTCATCAGGTTCACCATGTAGAAAAGTTATCTTTACATCAATATGTTCTATTTCAAAATCAAAAGTAGTAGAAAAATCCAACAGAACTCTAATTGATGTTAGTTTAGCCATAGGAGAAAAAATATTACCAAAGTCAATTCCCTCAACTTGAGAAAATCCTTTTTCTACCAGGCAAGCTTTGTGCTTCTCCAAATTTTCCTCTACATTGTATTTTTTCTTGAAAACCTCTTACAACCAATAGGTTTTCTACCAAGGGATAATTTCACCAAATCCCATGTCTTATTTTTATCTAGGGATTCTATTTCTTCTTCCATGGCCTTTTTCCAATACTTATTATCACTTGATTGAAGTGCCTCCTTTACAGTCTTGGGTTCTTCATTAGTAACTAGTAAATTAAATGTAAAACAAAAAATTTGAAGGGCTATACCTTTCTGGAAGCCTTCTCACCTAATATAATCTCCTCAAAATTGAAGTTCTAGGTTTTGCATCTTCAGCTTCCTCCTAACATTCTTCCTTTGAATATTCTTCTTCATACTTTCTCTATAATTCAGGTTCTACCACAGGTTCTTCCTCTAGTTCCAATTTACCTGAACTACTTCTAGTTCTTTGCTTGATTGTATTTCCTATATTGGAACCCTTTTTATTTCTCTAAATATCACATTACGATTGTAAGTAATCTTCTATGTTTTTGGATTCCACAACTTATATCCTTTCACACCAGTACTATAACCTAGAAATATGCATTTCCCAGATTTATAGTATACCTTAGTCCTTTTCTCTTTTGGTATTTACATGTAAGCTTCACAATCAAAAAACTTTTATATGACTAAGAGAGGGTTTCTTACCAATCCATACTTCCTATGGATTTTTATCCACCAAAGCTGAGGTTGGAGATCTATTGATGAGGTATCAAGCAGTTAACATGTCTTCTACCTAAAATTTATTTTAACCTTGCATTGCTTAGCATGCTTCTAGCCTTATCAATCAATATGTTATTCATCCGTTATGCAAATCCATTATGTTGTGGAGTATATGGAATTGTTCTATGCCTTTATATTCCACAATCCTTTCAAAACTACTCAAATTCATTAGAGAAATAATCATCACCATTATCACTTCTCAAAAACTTTATCTTTTTCTCTATTTAATTTTCTATAAGAGCCTTGAAATCTTTAAATTTATTGAAAATATTATATTTTTACCGTAAAAAGTATACCTAGGTATTTCTTAAGAAGTCATCTATACATGTAAAAAAATAGATGGATTTACCTAATGATGGTACTTTTGTAGGTCCAAGGACATCGCTATAAACTAGATGTAAAATTCCTTCAAATATTGTAGCACTACTTGGAAACTTAACTCTCGTTTGCTTTCCAAAGACATAGTGCTCACAAAAATCAAAATTTAATGGTGTTGGCATTTTTGCCACATTGGAATTTTTTTGTAGTGTGTCACATTGACATTTCGTTGTAATCATTGGTGCCACATTGGAATTTTTTTTTTTAAGTGTTTTCACACATTGAACACTTTTTCCTATGGATGTAATTTTGGGTGAAGTTTGGTGCAAATATTCCTTGAAAAGAGATTAATATTGATAAAGATAATTCTTGAGGTGATATGATCGCTGAAGCTACCAAGTTTAAGCATGTGCTCTTGATTCCAGTGCAATATTGTTCATTTTTTAGGCATCGACCACTTCGTGGGCATGCATTTCCAAGGCGCCACCATGGATATTGAAACTGGACCGATGATTTGTGCTAAAGCTTGATATGCCATGTGATAAAATCATCAGTTATTTTATTTGGCATTTTCTCATTGGTTCATTGTTGTGGTCGAGGAGAAATTTGTTGCTATTGGTGGCTGAGTGGCCGACACTTTGCCTCCACATGTATTTAATGAAAGAGGTGAAAACCTCTATAAATACTAATCAAATTCTTATTGTAAAGGGAGGTTAGATATTTTGCAAAAAAACTCTCTAAGTTCTCTACATCAATAGAAGAGACTTGGCTTCTAAAATTTGCAAGCATTCTTATGTGTGTGATTTCCTTATTTTTTAAAATCATTTCTATTTATGCTCATGCTCTTGCTGTTAAGTTTTGAATTCTACATTCTAAATTCAAACGTTGTTGGTTAGTGAGTAGATTTTGAAATTCGATCCGAGGGTTATCTCTACAAAGGTGTGAGTTAAATTCTTCTACTTTCCTTTTATTATATGCTATTATAAAACTTGGTGGAATTTTTGTTGTTAGTCTACCCCAAATTCTACACTTCGGCCTATGGCTATATTTCCCTTTCTTTCAGTTATTTTTCAATTTCTTTCCTTCATCCCTAGTCCTCAAACAATGTAGAATTTAGTAAGGGATTCAGACCTCTCTGGAGATCGGTTCGAAGGAATTTTCCTTTTCCCTCGGCATTTCAATGTTGGCCGAGTCTAGGGTGCATAAGTGATGAAATTTTGTACTTAGGCAGATTTGTGACCAACATTTTTTGGCATGCTCGGTGGGACCCTGAAAGTTTTACTTTCAATAGTATTGAGGTTTAATGTTCACATTCATGTTGTATAGTTATAACATTTGGTGACTCATAACTACCCAGAAGCCTCCAAATGTGGAGACAATGAGAGCTGTACTTCATGATCACAAGATTGAAGGCCGAAAATTTTGAAAATCCTATTGAGTTTTTTTGAACTTGACAACCAAAAATTAAGTGGACACCCTAAGTTGGTCTCCCCACCACTTATGTACTCTACAACATCCTCACAAATTTTTGGTGTATTTTATGTTTCTTCAATTTCATCTAGTACTGCTACTAGTTTTCCACCTCCTTAGCCACACACACCAGTCCAAATGGCCCAGAATTCTCCACCAAGGCAGTTCTCGACATGGAATAGTTTAAGAGCCTTGAATTTACAGGCATAAAATCCAGTCCCTCAAGCTGCTTTGAAAGCTTTGCCAACCTATGATAGTACTGGAAAAACTACCTATGAACATATTCAAGATGTAGCCTCTTTGGCGACCATCCATGACATAATGGACGAAGACGTGATGATAAAATTGTTGGTGTTGTCACTGAGATGGAAATTGTTGTATTGGTACCGATCGTTGCAACCAGGCACTATTGCATCATGGGATCAATTAGGAGAGCTATTAATCAAAAAATTTCATGAACAAGCTAATCCATTTTCCTTTTTGCATTAATTTAATGCAATTCAAAGGCATCCACAGGAGGAGATAGCGGACTTCAATGTCAAATTTACCAGAAGCTGGCAAAGAGTTCCTAAAGGTCTTCGGCCCACTCATGAGCAAGCTGCATTCTACTATCTCAGAGCTTTTAACATAGATATTAGCTTGGTTATCTGACAGTCCAACGTGATTACATTCCTAGAGCTGTTTGAATAAGTGCAAAATGCAGAAGCAGACTTGATTGCCATAGGTAGGCTTCCCCCAAAGGTAACAATGCCTATCTTACCTGATCTTCCTTAGCATTTGTATTCTGGTTCATTTTTGCAGCCTCTGCCTTCCATGTATCCTATTCCATCATGGAGCTCAAGTGTGCCTCAGATCACACCCATCCCAATTCCCTAGCTCCCTGCTCCAACTATTCCACAATTTCTTACACCAAGCATTCTACAATTACCAGCTCCTACTTCATTCCCAGCATTGTCTACACCACCAACACCTCTACATATACCGACACCTCCTACACCCTCAAATATTGATCCTTACACAACACTATTACAAGAGGTAAAATTGGCTAATTCAGCTATAAGAGCAATGGGAAATAAAATCACAATTATTGAAAGAAAGTATGCTGAGAGAGATTTCCAACCCAGGAGATTTCAACCTCCGTCGATCACTAGAGAACAAGAGGCTTCAACAAGCAAAGTGCCTGAGAAGAACCCAACTGTGTTGACGAATGAGGAAGCTGGCCCTATAGAAAGAACATATTGATGCTCTATATGTAATGATCCACATGATGATGAGACTTGTATGGTTCATTTGAACTATGTACAAACATTGGCCGCAAGCTCTTTTGGAGGAAAATTTAACATGATTACTGAGGTAGATCATAATTTTATGGTTCCATCTGAAGAACAAGTCTCAGTTCTCATGAGAACTAGGAAGAAGCCAGTCACAGTAGATCTAGTAGAGATGGAACCATTAAGGGTACCGACTAATTCAAATATGCAAAATGAGAAAAAACAAGTACAAGTGAAAGCTCCTGATTCAATACCAAAGCCAGATTCACCTGTTCTATTAAAATATCTTTTGCCACCATGAGCAAAGGAAAGATTGCAAGAAAAAGCCTCAGCTTCACAAGCAAGAGCTAAAATAGAGGAACAAGCCAGAGAAAATCTCAAGTACCCATCCTTGACTAAAATACTGAGGGTAGAAGCCACTCAGCAATATCGAAGCAAATATGAACCCACTATTGAAAAGAGGGAGTCTGGTGCATCTACATACAATATTTTTGAAGAATTGAAGAAGATTCCAGCTAAGGTTAGTCTTTATGATGCATTACAATTACCTAGGCAAGTTGATTTGTTACAAGAATCATTGAAGTCTATGAAAGATAATGAGAAGAATCCTACCCAGACAATTTTTACTCAAACATTAACTACTTTAGCCATTGGAAAAAATAGATCACCCCCATTTTATTTGTCACTTAGGATGGAGGGTTGGATAGTGTACAACTGCATGATTGATTCTGGTGTTGCAACAACTGTCATCCCAAAGGCAGTTTGTGAAGTCATGGGTATGTAGTATACAAGAAGTAGCCCTGGTGTCTTGTAGTTGGACGAGACTCCCATGAAAATAGTGGGTGTAATCAAGGATATTCCTATTGTTCTACATAGTATACCTCAAATTACAGTAATTTAGGAGGTAGTTGTGGTTGATTTGGAACCATATTTCAGTATGTGTTTGTCGAGAGAATTCACTACCAAGTTGGGAGGCTACCTTTCTCTGGATTATTCTCACTTGGAGATTCCTTTCAAAGTAAGAAGAATTTGGATCTACAATGAGAAGGCTTCTACTTTTCATATAGAGAAGATGGAAAAAGAAGAAAAGACCACACATTTTGTCAACATGATAACTAAAGAATTGGAAAATCTTGATTTTATGGATGAAGTCATGGATGAGCTTCGCTTAGAGGATGAGTTTTCAATGCTCGATTTTAATGCCATGATGGAAACTAAAATTGGTTGTTACTCCATTACAAAGCCTAAAGAGGCCTCTTGATCAAGATGATCAAGACTCTGTGCCTGATCAATTATGGAAGTTGTATTTTGATGGAGCAAGATGTAAAAATGGTGCAGGAGTAGGGATTGTTCTTATTTCTCCCTCTGGCCTACAGAAAACATATTCATATCGACTGACCTGGAGTTGTACTAACAATGTTGCTGATTATGAAGCGTTGTGCCTAGGTTTGAAGAAGGCAAAAAAAATGGGGATTGAACAATTGCATATTTTTGGTGACTCTGAATTGATTGTGAATCAAGTAACAAACAAGTGCATCTCCAAGCAGCATTATCTCAAGGCGTACCACAATAGATTTTAGGACCTGTTTGAGGATTTCACAACATTGAATATTCAATCCATTTCACAAGAGTTGAATAAGCATGCTGATATTATAACATCTCTTGGAGTAAAATTCTCTTCGATTGAGCATGTAGTGAGGAAACCTAAGACCGTAAGGTTATTTTACAGACCTTTGGTCCCAGACAAGAACATGTATTGGCAAGTATTTGAAAGTGATGATCAGATTGTAAATTTTTTGATAAGAGAAGCGAGTATTGTGGAAGAGAGAACGCTTGATGAGGAGGAATCCAAAGGGCTTATTCAACTAAGGAATAATCATATCCCAAAAGGATTGATTACACTTGAAAGACTTTTTGATCAAAATGATAGGGCAAAGAAGCATAGGATCAAAGTAGATGAGAAGGATTATACTGAACTGGAGTTGGGTCCCCAAAAATCGATAAATATTGGGATGGATTGTACTCCCGAGGAGTTAGAACAAATCAGAGATTTATGTCATGAATTTCCTGACACAGTTTCTTGGAGTTACCATGATTTGAAGGGATATAACAAAGATGTAATACAACATACTATTGAGTTGCATGATGGGGTGAAACCCTTTAGACAAAAGCAAAGACCAGTTAATCCCAAGATTGAAGTACTGATGAAGGTGGAGCTTCTTAAAATGTTGGATTATAAAATAATTTACCCCATCAAGCATTCAACTTGGTGGAAAATATGGTCCCAGTACAGAAAAAGAATGGAGATATTCGCCTATGTGTTTATTTTTGAAATTTGAATCAAGCCTCGCTAAAATATCATTATCCTCTACCTTAGATTGACCAGATTATTCATGTGGTTGCGGGAGCTCATAGATTATCTTTGTTGGATGGATTCTCTGGGTATAACCATATTTGGGTCAGGGATGAGGACCAACATAAAACAATGTTCACCACAAAATGGGGAACCTTTGCTTACCAGCAAATGTCGTTTGGACTCTCAAATGCTGGTGCAACATTTCAAAGGGCAATGGATGTGGCTTTTGGTGAGTTGTTAAATCGTATTATTGTGATTTATTTGGATGATATGACTATTTTTTCTCATAATAAGGAGGAGCACGGATCTCATTTAATTTAGGTATTTTAAAAATATCAAGAATTTGGCATATCTATTAATCCAAAAAAGTCAAATTTTTCTATAAATGAGGGAAAGCTCCTAGGAAATGTAACTTCAGAAAATGGCCTAGCTATTGAACTAGCTAGGGCCCAAGCTCTTTTGAAGCTTCCATTCCCAGCCAATAAGAAGGATTTGCAATCTTTTTTTGGGAAAATTAATTTTATTCGAAAGTTTGTTACAGATTTTTCTCAAGTAATAAGGCCAATGACAGAGCTTTTAAAGAAAAATGCTGAATTTAAATGGACCGAGCAGAGGAAGCAATCATTTGAGGAGATCAAAGAAAGGATCACTCAAGCTCTAGTCCTAGTGAACCCTGATTATTCCAAGGATTTTATCCTTTATGTTTTTGGTGAACAAGAAGCTTATGCAGCGGTGCTTACATAGAAAGGAGATGATGAAAATGAACATCTGATTGCTTTCCTAAGCCAATTCATCCAACCATATCAAGAGAAGTATAACTTCATTGAGAAACAGGTGTATGTGGTAATGAAATATCTGAAGAATTTTTGGCACTTTGTTTCATAGAGTAAAACAATAGTTTATGTTGTTCATACAGATGTATGAATTTTTATCATACAAGGAGAACTTGGAGATAGGAGAGTTTGCTGGGTTTCTAAAATTTAGGAATTTGATGTTGAGATCCGACCAACCAAACTTGTTTGAGGTCGAGCATTGTGCCAAGAGCTTGCAAAGAATGCTTCCTCTGGATCCACAATTCATGAGTATGAGGATGTAGTAGATAAGTGTAATTTTGACAATCATTCTTTAGTGGATCAAGATTGGACAGAGGAGATGATTGAATATTTTTATTCTGGGAAATGTCCTTCACATCTGAATACCTCACAGAGAAGAATATTTAGACTACAAGCCCTCAAGTATGTCTTGCTACCAAATGGCTTGTTTCATAATAATATTGATGGAGTTCTTCTTAGATGTGTCAAAGAATCATAGAAGGAGAAAATTTTAGAAGAATTCCATTATGGATTATCAGGAGGTCATTATGCAGGTAGACCCATGGCATTAAATATTATTCGAGCAGGCTATTTTTGGCCTACTCTTTTTGTAGACGCCTTCAATGTTAGTCAAAAATGTGATAAGTTCCAAACATACATCGGTATAACCATGAATGAATCATTACCTCTTCACCTGATTCAAGTAGAAGTACCATTTCAGCAATGGGGCCTAGACTTTATCGGAGTCATTGATCCTAACTCATCTGCTGGTCACAAGTACATCTTGACTGCAACTGACTATTTCACTAGATGTACTGAAGCAATCCCAACTAAAAAGGCAAATCAAGCCATGGTTATCACTTTTCTTGAGGGGTTGATCACTCGCTTTGGTATCCCATATGCGATTATAACAGATAATGGAACTCCTTTCATAGGTGCAAAAATCAGTGAATTTACAGGTAAGTACGGAATTTATTTGAAAACTTCATCTAATTATTATCTGCAGGGGAATGGTTGGTCGAATCTACAAACAAGAATTTGCTTCGAATTTTGAAGAGGTCCCTTGGAGACAATAAGCGGAGCTGGCACCTACTTTTGAATCAAGCATTGTGGGCTGATCGCATCTCGGTGAAAAAATCTATCAAGACATCCCCTTATTCATTAGTATATGACAAAGAAGCAGTTTTGCTAATTCATATTGAATTATCAACCCTCCAGACTTGGCATTTGATTGATGATGATGATGATGAATCTGATTCTATGAAAATGAGATCAGCTCAACTTTTACAGTTGGAAGAAGAATGAGAGAAATCATACTAGGATTTTATAGAACATGCTGAGATGACAAAGAAATGGTTCGGTAAAAAGGTCTCTGAAAGGACTTTTAAAGTTGGCGATCTTGTATTGAAGTGGAATGAAAAGAAATCAAAGCCTGGAAAACATCACAAGTTCGAGGCAATATGGGAAGGTCCATTTCAAATCACAGGTGCCAATCAAGTTAATTCTTTTTATTTGCAAGATATGGATGGTCATGCACTATTAATTCCAGTTAATGGTCTTCATTTGAAGGCCTATTATCAGTAAAAAGTCTAAAAAAAAAAAAAATGAATAAGTGTGCAGAGCCTGGGACTTCCCAAGAGGTCACCCATTCAAGTACTACTCTAGGAAGGTTATGCTTAACTAGGTAGTTCTTTAAAAACTTGAAAACAAAAAAAAATCAATTTGGATGAGGTGTTTAGGGGGTCCAAGGTTCTGGAGGTGTAAAAAAAAAAAAAGGCTTGCATTTTCGCCACTTTACGCTCTAAAACATGGCATTACCTTGGAACCCTTGTTTTTGGGATTTTGGCTACGTTTTTTTTCCCGACTCCCCCATGCAAGAAATTTTACTTTAAAAAAAAAAAATATACTCTCCACTCCCTCCATGCTCAATTCGAAATTCAAATTCTGAAATTTGAATTTTCCCTCCCAAACCTTTTTTTTTTTAAATAAGAAAAGACATAACCCGAAATTCCTTTTTCGGGCCTCCGAAATACCCATTTCGGACTTCAAATAAAATATTATAAAAATTTCATTCCGTCCCTCCCGTTCCTTCATGCCCGAAACGCCCTTTTTGGATCCCGAAATAGTGTTCTCTAGATCCCGAAACCCTTCTCTCTCGCCCTTTGACTAGTCAACCAAATTAAAAAAAAAAATTACGTGGTCATGCATGCTCGAAATTTCTTCATATTCCCCCCGAAATAGTCTTTTTGGGTCCCCGAAAACATTATTTCAAGTCCTAGAAAATCCCTTTTGGACCCGCCAATATACATGTCTTCCACCACTCCCCGTTCGCAATCTTCGTTATCCTTCCGAAATACTCATTTTGAACGCTTGAAAACACTATTTCGGGTCCCGAAATTCCCATTCCGTCCCCCGAATAAACCATTTCGGCCATTTAAAAAAAAATAATAAAATATATAATCTCTTCAAAAAGCAAAAACAACCCGTCCTCTGCTTCGCTTTTCTCTTTTCCAGAAAGCTCATTCCTCGTTCGCTTTTCCATCCTTTCCGCTTCCATTCCAAAAAAAAAAACAATGATACTAAAATAAGAAAAACCATTATGCATTTAAATCCTTTCGCTCGTATTTTTTCCCATGCACCTCCCTTCTCCGTGCTGCACTATCCGTAAATTTTTCTCATTACATTTCTCACTCCGCTCACTCATTACACTTTCTAAAAAAAAACTACCACTTCTCACATTCAAGAAGTGGTAAGAAGCATAAAAATAAAAAAATAAAAGCATCATTGGAATGCATGTGGTGCCCATGAAATTAGAAAGCTTTCCAATGGATGTGTATGGAAATTTATAAAAAGGAGGCCCATCCTTTTATTTTCAATCAAAGCATTTGTGGGGTTCCTATATTGAAGTCTTGCGAATCCCTTTTGCTCCAAGGTTTGTTGTTCATTGCTGCATATTCAAAGGAAGCTAGAGATGGGGAGGAAAGTTGTAGAGGCCAAGAAGGTGAATGTACAAAAAAGGCTTGAGATCATGAAGAATCCGTGAAGATTTCAAGAAGAAAATGTTGACGATATGGAACTAAAACCTTATGATGATCGCTTGGGAAAGATTCAAGATTGCAATATCACCAACAAGGGAGTAGAAAGACTGCGTCTAGATGTTGAGTTTGCTGCACAAAATATGTCTGTTGGGAGTCCTCATACTATAGTATTTCATTCTCATCTCTCCTGGTACTTGTGTACACCTGTGCATCCATGTTCTGATCTGATTTGGGCAATTGCACAATGCTACAACACTATTGTAAGAACTGTCCAAAATGCCCACGAAGAAGTGTTGTTTAGTATCTCGGCTAGTTCCATACAGGATGTGTTTGCTTGTGGTGCACAACTTTCAACTTCTTCTACATTAAAACAATTCAGTTTTAAGGAGGAGGAGGAGAGGTATCAACCTACCATTCAGATACGACAGTTCATGGAGAGCCAGTTAGTAAAGACCCCATGATTGGGAGAGTTGCCAAAAATGTCGACACCATTGAAAAGTTTCAAGAGCCCAGATTTGTATTTAATGATAGCATGGCTAACAAGATTATATTCAGATTTTGCAGTATAAAAGTGGCAAGCATCATTGGTGCAATTCATTTCACAACCAGGGTTTTATGCTCCAACTGTCGCGACAACAACTCCAAATTCAATTTTCTTTGATTGGGCAAGTTTCTTAGAAATGAGGATACATTCACAATTGAGAAAGGTACAAAATGGAGAATATCTTACCTTTAGGTATTGTTCCCTCTTGACATGGTATTTTTTCTACCATATGCACTCTCATTTTACTTTTGGAGCAATAAAAAAGATAGATGAAGTAAGAAAAGCATTACCAGTATACTCATGGACTCAGAGTTTGTCCAAGAACGAGTCCTATTATAACTTCAACAAAATGTTTTTAGGACCTGCTTTGGAGATAATGTATGGAGTACTGAGTGCCTCGAGCCCTACAAGCAGAAGTGGTTGATCAGAAAAAAAGGTGATGTTTTCTTACTAACCTAAGGCATGGTAGTTAGAGTGTATGGTTTTACTGGTAAACCTTTTTTGCTACCATATTTTACAACTGAACATATTTTTGCCTTGGAAGTAACACAACAAAGTGATTTTATAAATGATACCTATGGGTCAGGTAATAGAAAAAAATACAAGTGTTATGCCTTTCAAGTTTGGTGATATCACAGTTACTCAGTGTGGGCAGAATGAACTGATTGTTGAGACACTCTATGATCATGGATTGGTTGAGCTCCCCCAATGATGGAAGTATGATCCTTTGGGTATATTTGCCAGTTTCATCAAGGCAAAAACATTTCATTGTTCCCCTAGAGAAGATATTGTGCGACAAAGGAACAATCATGAAGGGCATGACATTGAATGGCATGTAGAGAAGATGATGTCACTTCCTCCTTGGCATGATTTTTATGAAATGGAGGTTGAATATGATCCTGCCAATCACTCATAACAGGTTCCTCCTAAAGGTTTGTTTGAGCAAATGAAGACCAAATTGCCTGATTGGTCTGATGAAAATATTGCCAATTGGTGGATCATGAGAGTTCATCAAAATAAGCTCAAAATAAAATATTCGATGGCTATAGATGATTCTTTTTCAAAGATTTATGATGATAATTATGAGAAGTATCAGCCCCTCTCCTTTGTTGATTTGGTGCCTAAAAGTATTAGTAGTCCAGGTAAAGAACAAGAAATGATCGGACAAGTGGAGGTATTGGAAAAAGAGAGGATTGTTATTGAAGAGGAAGAGCAAGAGCAATTTCTAAAAAATAAAAGGAGTGTAGCCATTGAAATTCCTTTCCCTCACATAGCGAAGAAGCCTAGGAGTGGAGCACATTCTGTGTTGAGTATAAAACAATCTTCATCACAAGTAATTGAGCCAAAACACTCTGATTCAATGGTGACATCGGTTGATCTAAACATGGGGAAGGAACAATCTAAAGGAGAAGAAAATATTGTGATAAAATAATGTTTACCATCGGCTCAAATGATCATAAGCACAAAATGAGAGGAGCCCATAGGTATGCATTTTTCTTCTTCTTCTCTCATTAATAAGCATTTGGTGACCACTATTTTTTCATCCATAGTTCCTATGTCTACTTCACCTCCCGTCACATCAACCTCTCCCATTCCCACTTCTATCCCATAGTCACAGGTCACTAGTGATTCTTTAGTTTCACCCATTCCATACTTTTCTCTTACCTTTAGTTCATTTGCATCTGCCCCAAATACATTTTCCCTTCCATTACCCTCTGTTTCATCTTCCATACCTTCACATTATTCCATAAGCATGCAAGAACCTCTTAGAGTAAGTGTAGCTGAGATCCCCTCCACTTCCATTCCTGTGGTTGAATCCAATCCCCAACAAGCTATTTTTCTCTCTTCCCTAATTTTTTCCATGGAGGAGCCACTAGTATTTGAGATAGAGTTGCTACCTGAGCGCTCAATAGCAAAAAAACTCAGCAAGGCACAACAAAGTTCATCTAGGTGGTGGAAGAATCGTAAGAGAAAGGATTCACTAGCCATGGCACAACCAATAAAGAAAGTGACTTTTGATCCCATAGCAATGGAGAAGCACACGGTGACCATGATTCCTCGGGTTTAGAAACCTCAAAGAGAAATGACATCTAGTGACTATTCATACCAAGCTGTCACTGGGGACCTCACAAAAAAGCATCCAGTTGAGCACATGGGCACCATACAGGAGGCATCAAGTTCCATGTATCTGCAGGCATAACATTACAAGGATCTTCTCATTCAGGCTGAAGAGAAAATCAAAAAGCTTGAGGAAGCCTTAGAGGAACAATAGGCTAAATTTGATGCAGCACAATTTGAATCTCAACAATGGCAGCAACAGGTGATGCATTTGGAAAGTGACATAGCGGAGAGCAAGCAGACAACTACACAGTTTTAGGCAGCCGAGCAAGAAGCACAACTAAAAATTCAAGCTTTGTAGGATCAGCTTCAGAACTTGCAGAATCAATTGGCAGCAAAATCAATGCACTCTGTGTCCCTCACCAAGGACAATATTAAGGAATCTTGTGATCATATGTTGACTAATTGTAAGAAAATGGTGACCAAGGCTACATTAGTGCTCTTGTTCCTTCAGGATGTTTAGGCAGCTGTTTCATATGGTGGACCTATAATATACAGCATGGAGCACGATTTAGAGCCAAAATTAGAAATGGCCATGAAGATCCAAGCAATGACTCAAATAAATAGATGCGTCCAATGAGTGATATAGCCCATGCTTGGGTAAGTGCTAAAATCATATTATGCAGTTATTTCTCCAAGATGAATCTGATTAAAGAAGCTCATCAGTTGCAAGAGACCTTTGAGCATGAAAGACATATTTCATTGGTTTATTTTGAAACAATTGTAGATAATGGTTTTCCTAGTTTTGTTGATGATTAAGGAAATATTCTGGCAAAGAAAGACCTGGATACATTATGGGTTGTTTTCATGATGGATACTTCAGATATTGATAATTTGGAGGAGCCCATCACCGAAGAGCATGTGTTACAATTAATGAGAGAGTTCATTCGCATTGAATCTGGATTATTGGAGCTCAGTCAAAGGGCCAAACATCTTGATATAGAAAATGTTGAGACTTTTTGATATCTTGTGGGTACTCTCAAATATCGGGAGGCAATTACCATAGATGGATGGGCTGAAGTAGTTGCGATATATGAATCCACTGTAGCACATCTCAGAAAGCAAGACAAAGCTGATACAAGTAGCTAACCATCAAATGCAGCTACAAGTGGGAACTCTATACCCAATGAATAAAGGCCTAGAATTGATTACATTTAGGCAAGCTGAATACCCCGTGAGCTGCCAAAAATGTTGGCATTTTTGCCACATTGGAATTTTGTTGTAGTGTGCCACATTGACATTTCGTTGTAATCATTGGTGCCACATTGGAATTTTCTTTTTTAAGTGTTTTCACACATTGAACACTTTTTCCTATGGATGTAATTTTGGGTGAAGTTTGGTGCAAATCTTCCTTGAAAATAGATTAATATTGATAAAGATAATTCTTGAGGTGATATGATCGCTGAAGCTACCAAGTTTAAGCATGTGCTCTTGATTCTAGTGCAATATTGTTCATTTTTTAGGCATCGACCACTTCGTGGGCATGCATTTCCAAGGTGCCACCATGGAGATTGAAACTGGACCGATGATTTGTGTTGAAGCTTGATATGCCATGTGATAAAATCATCAATTATTTTATTTGGAATTTGCTCATTGGTTCATTGTTGTGGTCGAGGAGAAAGTTGTTGTTATTGGTGGCTGAGTGGCTGATACTTTGCCTCCACATGTATTTAATGAAAGAGGTGAAAACATTTATAAATACTATTCAAATTCTTATTGTAAAGGGAGGTTAGATATTTTGCAAGAAAACTCTCTAAGTTCTCTGCATCAATAGAAGAGACTTGGATTCTAAAATTTGCAAGCATTCTTATGTGTGTGATTTCCTTATTTTTTTTTAAATCATTTCTGTTTATGCTCATGCTCTTGCTATTAAGTTTTGAATTCTGCATTCTGAATTCAAACGTTGCTAGTTAGTGAGTAGATTTTGAAATGCAATCCGAGGGTTATCTCTACAAAGGTGTGAGTTAAATTCTGTTGCTTTCCTTTTATTATATGTTGTTATAAAACTTGGTGCAATTTTTGCTGTTAGTCTGCCCCAAATTCTACACTTCGGCCTATGGCTATATTCCCTTTCTTTCAGTTATTTTTCAATTTCTTTCTTGCATCCCTAGTCCTCAAATAGTGTAGAATTTAGTAAGGGAGCCAACCCTCTCTGGAGATCAGTTCGAAGGAATTTTATTTTTCCCTCGGAATTTCAATGTTGGTCAAGTCTAGGGCACACAAGTGATGAAATCTTGTACTTAGGCAGATTTGTGACCAAAAAATGGGCAATAAAAAATACCTTCAACCATACCTTTCATTTTTAATGTTCAAAGGCCTTTCTCCCCAATGTTCCTCATGCGTTGATACCACAACATTGTCTTCACTACAAGAATACTTGGAGCTTCTTCTACTGTATTAATTTCCTCTACAACTGAAGAGTTATTGTAATAAATATTTACAGTTCTAGCCTCAAGTTTGAACAAATTTCTTGTACAAACTCCCCTTGCCAACACTAAGCATCCATGAACCATATTGTAGCTATCCTTATTTAATTACATAGCCATACCCACATCATTCATCTTACTAAAAAATATCAGATTCCTTGCTAAACCTGGAATATGCAACACATCGAGAAGGGTTTTAACTCTTCCATATTTTAACTTCAAATTTAAATCTTTCTCGACCTATTATTCTCTATTTTGAATTGTTCTATCAAGAATAATTCACCTCTATTTATCTTTTCATATTCATAAAACCCTTATTTATGAGGAGTCATATGAAAAGAAGCACCTCAGTAAATCAACCATGAGTCATGATGTTAAATTGAGCATGCTGCAGCTATGGACAAATCCCTTGAATATTCTTTTTTGTAGATGTTCATTCATCAACCTTTTTAGATCTATAGTCTCTTTTATAATGCCCTATTTAACCATACTTCTAGCATTTCCTTTTGTTAGGAACAATAGATTTTCCCCTATATTTTTATTTCCTTTCTCATAATTTATTTTTGCTTCTTTCTTTAGAATGATCTCTTACAACCAAGGTATCATTTTGATAATAATCCTTGGAATATTTTTGTTTCATTTCATCAAATAGAAATGTTCCTACTATATCCTCTAATTTTAATTTAGAAGTAGTATTGGTGATAACCATAACCAGGTTATCCCAATCAAGTAATAAATAAAGTAAAGTAATACATTTTTCTTCTTCATCTATTTTACATCTACAGAGTTTAATTGAATTACCAAAGTGTTAAAAGCATTTATATTTTCAGTCAAAGAGTCACCATCATTCATCCAAAGTGAATACAACTATTTTTAGAGAAATATTTTATTTACCAATGATTTTATCTGATAGAATGCTCCCAACTTTCCTATAACTACTTTTTCATGGCCTCTATCGATACATTCAATAATACCAAATTAGATAAGCACAATATTATATAGCTCCTTACCTTCCTATTGATCTTTATTCATTCCTTATTTGTATTTCATGTTGATTTTAATCCCAAGACTACAACCCACTGATATTTATCCACCAATAGATCCTCCATCTTGAGTTTCCATAAATCAAAATTTTGTCCATTAAATTTTTTGATCTGTACTTGTGTGCTTCGTGTCATTTTTTCTTCACCCATATTATTTCATGCACTGCTCCCACTCAAGAATCAATTTATCCCAAGTTTGAAACCCTTATTCCTCGAAAAAAGCTAAAACCTAGCTCTAATACCAAATGAAGAGAAATAATACCTTGATAAACAAAAATATAGAAAAGTAGCAATTGCAGAATCAAAGGGAAAAAGAGAAGAAGAACAAATTACATAAGAATTTATCCTAGAAATTTTTTTTGGAAAAATTCTAGCAAGAATATCTCCTTATTGTATAAAATTGACCATATCCAATACAATAATATCCTTTCCCTTGTTATTATATTTCTTGCAAATTCACTACCAAACCCGCATGAAAGTGTTGCTTTATATACCAACAAAATAAGAAGGGGCTTTACAATACCATGGGCACAAAACCATTAGCCAATATTACATTAACCCAAAAATTCCCATATGGGTCTAAAAATAGCTTAAACCCTCAAACCCCCAAACAAGGGCTACCACCCCCATACCCCCCCTTAGGGCTCGACCCGAGTCCAAACCTAGCGAGGAAATTTTTACAGAGTATAAATTCTTTTCAAAGCTAACCCCTCCTAAATAAAATGGAAAATATTCAACATAATTCCAACATTCTCCCACTTGTTGAATACTTTGTATAGGAGCTAATAATTGCCATTATCAACTGTCAAGGGCAACCATTCCCATAGATATTCTACACCAAGAAAATTTATGAGCAGGTATAGCCTTTGTTAACAAATCAATAGTATTCTTCTTGTATAAAATTTCTTCAATTTACTTGGTTCTCTCCAACCATATCTCTCACAAAATGGTAATTGATATAAATATGTTTTCATCAATCATGAAAACCTAGATTGTTTGCCAAAAATATTGCACTCTGAATATCACTATCAATTCTCATAGCATTCTACTTAATATTAGTTACTGAACACAACCTCTATAGCCAGGCTACTTCTTTATAGGTATGAGTTGTTGTAATGTACTCTACTTATGTAGTGGATAAAGCAACAATTGATTATTTTTTACTTATCCAACTTATTGTGCCTCCAAAAAAACTAAACACATAATCACTTAGAATCTTCTCTTGTCAATATCTCCAACCCATTCAACATCCACATACCCTTGTAGAAAAAATAATAATTGTCTCTAGATTTTTCTTCATAACAAATATCATAATATGTAGTTCCACGTAAGTATCTAAAGATCCTCTTCACAATAGTCCAATGTTCCTTTCCTGTATTGGACATATATATGCTAACTACTCCCAGTGCATGTACAATATCAAGTCTAGTATATACCATTGCATACATCAGACTGCCCATAGCACTAGCATAAGGAACATGATGTATTTCTTCAATTTCTTCATCTCTTTTAGGATACTATTCAACAGATAACTTTTGACCAACCAGATATGAAGTACATACTGGTTTACAATCATGCATCTTAAACCTCAGTAGTATCAAATCAACATATTTCCTTTGATTTAACCATAATTTTCTATTTGCACAATCCTTATTATTTCCATACCCAAAATAAATTTTGCAACACCCAAATCCTTCATGTCAAATTCAGAAGATAACTAAGATTTTAGTAATTTTATCATCTCCTTATTGTTACCAATTAATAACATGTCATCTACATACAATACAATGATAACAAAATTTTCACATTCCTTTTTGAAATATACACATTGATCTGCTTTACTTTTTCCAAGCCCAAGTGTTAAAACAAACTTATCAAATTTTTGGTTCCACATCCTTTGAGACTACTTCAACCCATAAAGAGACTTCTTTAGCTTGCATACCAAGTCCTCCTTACCTTTTACCCTAAAGAATTTTGGTTGTGATATATATGTCTTCATCAAGTTTACCATGTAGAAAATTTATCTTTACATCCATATGTTCTTTTTCAAATATCAAAAGCAGTAGAAATAGCCAATAAAACTCTTTATATTTCTTTCAAATTCATTACTAAACCCTCATGCATGTGCTACTTTATATGCCAAAAAAAGGCTTACTTTCAGAAGCAAAAATCTTGCTTTTCACTTGCGATTACATTTCTTGCAAATTCATTACCAAACCCTCATGCAAGTTTTGTTTTATATACCAACAACACAAGAAGGAATTTTACAATACCATGGGCACAAAACCATGGGTTGATATTATATTAACCTAAAAATGTTGATATGGGTCTAAAAATAGCTTAAATCCCTAGACCCCCAAACAAGGGCTACCACCCCCATACACATGCTCGGGGTCTTGCCTAACCCTAAACCCCAATGAGGAAATATTTACAGAGTGTAAAGTCCTTTCAAAGTTAACCCCTCTTGAATAACATTGAAAATATTCAATATAATTTCAACACATAGGAAGTACAAGTTCAACTCATAGCACCTTGTAGCATCCCCTACAATGTTGGCCACTATAATTTTAAACTTGTAGCACTCACAACTTTGTCAATTGGAAAAAAAATTAGATGTAGGTTCAGACCTATAATATCCATAACTATTTCAATATCACTAGCCTCTTGCATTAACAACTTTCTTGCATCTAACTCTCTTGCTCAATGGCTTAACTCTTAATGGTCATATTTTCATACTATCATGATAGAAACAAAAAAAGTTTTCTTCAATGACACCTCTCACCCTAACACATGTGAAAACCCCAAGGGCATAATTCTCAAGCATACCGTCAACATGAGTAAAATAATAAAGGCATACCTCTTGAGAATGCCCCAAAATATCCAATGTTCCTCGGCACAGGCATGCTTATAGACTCATGGACCATCATACCCCAAACCTTGGCATGTGAAAAATCACTACGACATGCCTCTCAAACACACCCCAAGTCGTCCATAACTCCCATCATGGGAACACTTGTCAATTCCTAGGCCAACACACATACCCTAGCTTAAGCATACCTATTGATATATGTATCATGATTGGACTTCATTTAAAACCTATTTTTCCTCCAAGAAAACCCCTCAAGAACCTATAAGTATAGCCCTTAAGGTGGGTAAAATAGGAAGAAACTTTTGAAAGCACTAATAAAATTTTTCTACACTCATTTTCAATTATTTTCCTGCCATATTATTTTTCCAATCCTTGTTCTCCCTCTCTTGTAATAAAATACTTACTATTCGCTTATCAAGCCATTTATTGAAGTTGAAAATTTCAAGCAAGCATCCCAAAATTTTGGTGGATCTTCATCAAGCAGACAAAAAAGAGGCAACTTATGAATTTTAGGTTGTGTATTCCCTTTTTTCCTTTCCTTCTCCTTACTTGATCCACCGTTTTTGTTTGGGCAAATTGTCTAGCTATTTTATTTAGCATTATACATTGTTGTTAATGTTATATGCATATGTTGTTTGGCTTAATTTTTAGCTAGCATCTATTTCCATACATCTTGGCTTTACTTTCAACAAGTATTTGTTGCTAATCACCATGGCTTTACTTTCAGTTAACATATTTGTACTTTTCTCTGTTGTCATTCTTGTTTATAGTTTATCTTAGCTATTTTATTTTGTTATTATTTATTTCATCTCTACATTGCATATTAGTTGTTAAAATAACTTTGTTTATTATATTATTGTTATTATGCTTATCAACTATTAGAAACATTTAAATAGACAACATCAACCTTGTTTGTGTACCCATGTTATATTCTTATAACTTTATTTAGCATTGTCTGATAGACAACAGGGGTTTGATCTATTGACCCAAAAATTATCTTATTTTTCTTAGGTCAAGTATACCCCTCTACACTCATATTTATTATTTATTATTTATTTTTTTAGGGTCAAAACAAACCTATCAAATTTTTTGTTCCACATCCTTGGAGACTACTTCAACCCATAAAGAGACTTCTTTAGCTTGCATACCAAGTCATCCTTACCTTTTACCCTGAAGCATTATGGTTGTGACATATATATATTCATCAAGTTCACCATGTAGAAAAGTTATCTTTACATCCATCTATTCTATTTCAAAATCAAAAGTAGCATAAATAGCCAACAAAACTTTAATTGATGTTAGTTTAGCCACAGGAGAAAAAATCTTACCAAATTTAATTCCCTCAACTTGAGAAAATATTTTTGCTACCAGGTGAGCTTTGTACTTATTCAACTTTCCTTCTACATTGTACTTTTTCTTGAATAACCACTTACAACCAATAGGTTTTCTACCAAGTTGTAATTTTACCAAGTCCCATATCTTATTTTTATCTAGGGATTCTATTTCTTCTTCCATAGCCTTTTTTCCAAGACTTATTCTCACTTGACTGAAGTACCTCCTTTATAGTCTTGGGTTCTTCATTAGTAACTAATAAATTAAATAGAGAAAAAAAATTGAAGGGCTATACCTTTCTGGGAGCCTTCTCACCTGATCTAATCTCCTCAAAATTGGATTTCTAGGTTTTGCATCTTCAACATCCTCCTCACCTTCTTTCTTTGAATATTATTCATCAGACTCTCTCAGCAATTCAGGTTCTACCATAGGTTCTTCCTCTAGTTCCAAATTTTCTCAAAATATTTCTAGTTCTTTGATTGGTTGCATTTCCTATTTTAGAACCCCTTTTATTTCTCTAAAGATCACATTATGATTGTATGTAATATTTTGTGTTTATGTATTCCACAAATTATATCCTTAAATATGTTGAATATGATTATCAATCTAGCTTTCTGATTAGCTTTAAAAAATATATTTGTTCATTTGTATTAGCAACATGGATTTGCATAGTGCCAAATGCCATTCCCTATAAGTATTTGAATCTAGGTGAATATTCAACTTCTTCTTCCATGCAAAGTAGTTATCACATTTCAACAACTATGAATTACGTAACAACACCTTTAGGGAATTAATATCCATGCTAAATCTTCACAAATCTAAAAAAACATTCATCCACTAGAATGGTATAAAAAAAAAAATCTCCAATGAGTATATATATAAGTTTATACTTGTATACCAATAAATGCCTCTAATTATGAGAAAACAATAGGGTCTTGCTAGGCAAAAAATAAGATGTAGGGGTTTGAGTTCTTTTTCCTTCAACTTGAATATTTAAGAATATTCTTGGAATATTTTTTCAACATTCTAGGGTAATAAAAATGCCAAATCAATATCTTGTCACTTGCATTTAATAAAAATAAAAAATTATTTTTAAAGGATTTAAAGAGCCTTACCACAAATCATGTGGGATTTTATTTTTAATTTTCATTATTTATTTATTTATTTAAATATATTTATATCTTATTTCTATTTTTGTATGATGTATTATTTGTATGTATTAAATCAACACTTTCCTCCTAGTAAACTATAAGTAACATGTATTTTTTTGAAGTTTGTAACATAATCCTTCATCTAACAACACCTCATTGGAATTCAACTTTCAAATAACCCATGCATTGATTAGATGAAAACTTCACAATAGATGATCCTCATGCATATTTAGATGACCATGTTGCTAGATGGCCTAATCAATAGATGACAAGGTCAAACTTCACTTTAGATGGCTTTTTTTTAATGGTGACTCTAAACAACTCTAGATGGTAGCTTCAGATGAATCTTCTATATGGAAACTTTATACAACCCAATCACATAATTTCTATATCACTCTACTCCTATGCATCTTTGGTACAAACCATGGTAGTGATATATAAATTGGATGATTTCCAACATGTTCAAATTACTATGCAATGCTCTAGAGACCTCATTCTATTTTTTAGATGACATGTTTCTTGCACCAGATGGTAACACTATATTTTAGATGGTAGTTGTAGTGAACTCTCACTATTGAAATTTTTCTTCATAAGATAAACTATGGCAAACTCATAATAACCACAAAATTTATGATTATAGGTATTACAATTTTGTGAAAATTCCAAGTGTAGGGATGAGCCAAAGTCCCAAGCATGTGCATGAGAGTTAAGCTAAGAAAGAGTCTGATAATTGGGAATTTTGAGAATACCTACAAAGTGAAAAGAAGAAGATTCTTGACAGATAAAATGCTTAGATCGAGATAAAATTTGAAAATTTTCCAAATTACTCTTGATAACGTAGGATTTTGAATATACCTATAGGAAATAGCAGTATGAAGTTCCAAAAAGTAGGTGGAAGCGCATCAGGACCTGAAGAAATTAAGGGTGCACCAAAATTTAAATCTATCACCAACACCTAGGATAATCCAAGTTAAGTTTTACAAAGGGGAGTGATGATGCAAAGGATACTAAGATTGGTGGGTGATATGAATTAACATACTCTTATTGGAAAAGTAAGGACTACCTATCAATGTCATTTCAACAAAGTATTTTAAGAAGATATTAAAAGTGGGTATGGTGACTACAGCCCTGCATATAACAACTATTATAGTAGAAAGTACCTCATTAATTTTTTAGAATCCTTAGAAGAGGTGGTTGATATTGTTAGAACAATCTACAAAATTTTAGAGGGAAACTCCCCTCAAATGTAATCTATCTATAGTAGTTAGTTTGATGTTGAGAATGATCAACAAGTTTATAAAACTTTTTCTTCCTCTATATAGAATTTTGTGGAATTTTGAGCAATCTTGTGGGCAATCAAACCCTTGATCCAGGCATAATATTTTGTAATATATATATACATATACATATATGTATATATATATGTATATATACATATATATATATATATACATATATGTATATGTATATATATATATATATATATATACATATATGTACATGTATATATATACATGTATATATATGTATAGATATACATATGTGTACATATGTATATATATGTATATATATACATATGTGTACATATGTATATATATGTATATATATACATATGTGTACATATGTATAATATGTATATATATATATATGTATATATATGTATATATATGTATATATATACATATGTATATATATATATATATATATATATATATATATATATATATATATATAGATAGATAGATAGATAGATAGATAGATAGATATTGGATTTCATGCATCTACTTTGAAGTCTATTTGTGGATCTCATGCCTCGACTTACTTCTCTTATATGTGTGTGTTTGCATCTTGTTATTTCTATGCTTATCTATGTCGAGGAGAGGACAACATTCATGCTGACACATTACGTTTAGACCTATTGTACAAAAAAGAATATTTTTTTTTGGTAGATAAAATACTATAGCATTAATACCAAGTTTTACTGACATGTATACATATGTATATATATCTATATATACATATATATATATATATATATATATATATATATATATATATATATATATATATATATATATATATATATATATATATATATATATATATATATATATATATATAGATAGATAGATAGATAGATATTGGATTTCATACATCTACTTTGAAGTCTATTTGTGGATCTCATTCCTAGACCCATTTCTCTTATGTGTGTGTGTTTGCATCTTATTATTTCTATGCTTATCTATGTCGAGGAGAGGACAACATTCATGCTGACACATTACATTTAGACCTATTGTACAAAAAAATATTTTTTTTTTTGGTAGATAAAATACTATAGCATTAATACCAAGTTTTACAGGTTGACCCAAAACTTTTTACAAAAATAATCCCAGGGTTGTTGATGAACATGTCCTTACTAAGGATCCTATATATGTAAAATCTACATGCCACCAAAGCCATTACATCCGGTAAGGTACATAGCCTGTTATCAAAAAGAAACTTCCCATACAAAATTTTGGGTATACCCAAAGAAAACACACCTACATCATAATTACAAAAAAAGAAACAGACACGGATCCCTTCCTTGAAACAGTGGAGAAACAAAAAGTTGCAGACACACATAGCAGAGTACTGAAAATAACTCCCACAAGCTCTGTATTGACAGTTACTCTTCATAATTCTTTGTTAATTGCTTTCTTTCATATACGACATGCTTTGGGACCACATCCCATCTTGGCCAATCAGCCTTGGAAAAGTGAACCAACTAGCTAGATTTATGGAAATGGCTATCTGGTGGTCCATGTGGCTCTATTTTGAAGTCTTATATTACTATTTCTTTCTTGCCTTGTGATTATCAACCAACCTCAAATTACTAAGATGACTAGGAGCCATGTTATCTAACATGTGACTATCCCCATTAGTCTTTGTGGTATTTCAAAGCAGCATGCACGAAGACTGATAACTCGGATAATTTTTATTGTGAGTCTATTTCAAAAAAGAGATGGGAATACTCCTAGCATTCAAACTTACAGTGCCTTCCCTGTTGGTAAATTTGACTATCATTCTTGGCATTCTTGTTGAATAAGCTCCTCTACTTCGCTCAGGACATCATGTTCCCATTTGAAAAGTTTGTCATCATCGACACCCAAATTTGCCATCTTATGAGCAATTTTTTTAGCTTCTTGAAAGACATGTTGGGCTTTTCTGTCATGTCTTCCCTGGAAAAGGATCCTAGCCTCTTCAACAATTGTTTTAATCCTCCAAGGAGGTGTTTTCCAATTACTGAGGATATTTATAACATTCATAGAGTCTCCTTCTACGATCAAATTACCTTCTAAGTCTTGAGTCATTTGAAGGCCTCTCCACATAGCTCTAGCTTCAACTTCATTGTTTGTCCTTGTTTCCAAATATTTGGAAAATGCAAGCATCATATTCCCATTATGATATCGCATAATGCCACCAGTGCCTGCTCTGCCATGATTGTCCTTAGCCGCTCCATAAAAATTAAGCTTAAACAAACCAGTAGGAGGTGGGGACCACTTAACATTGGCTCTGGGGTTGACTACCCTAGGCACAGACTCATATAACAAGGTTAAGCTTAAATATTGAGCAATCATGGTCTCCTACAGATGAGGTTTATGACTATCAAAAGGCATAAGGTTCACATTCATGTTGGCAAAGGATAGGATCCTGGCAATGATAGTCTTATGATCATGGATAGAATCATTAAAGACTCTATGGTTCCTTTCTAACCACACCTTCCAAAGATAATGATTGAGACAAATTTTCCACATGTATCTGAGTATTTGGCTTGAAAATGGGCAAGGCCATTGGATGAACAAATCAAATACGGTGGCTAGTTTAACCCAAGAAATATTGAAGGCCTGAAAAACTCCACTTAGGACAATCAAGGAAAAAGGACACTCAAGGAAAAAGTGATAAATGGTCTCCTAATTAGCCATGCATAGATAACAACGATTAGTAATACAAATACCTTTACGCATCATATTATCAATGGTTAGAATTATTCCTTGGATAACCAACCATGAAAAGACTGTAATTTTTGGAATTAAATTTTTTATCCAAACTAAGTCCTTTTGGAGGACAAAGTACTCGTCATCAAGCAGAATCTTGTAAGCTAATTTAACAGTGAACTACCCATTTTTCGTAGGAGCCCAGGTCACTTGATCTTTCTTGGGTATCATGGGGATAAAATATTGCCTGAGAATGTTACAAATATCATTTGATTCTGCTTGAAATCCTTTAATCCTTATTTGTTTCCAATTCATTCTACCTCTGTCCTCAACCATATAATCAAAGACTTTTTTGCCAATGAGTTCTTTTGTGATATCTCTGATTCGGGATAATTTAGGATATTACGTTAGTGGTTTGTCCTTAGCCCACATGTCATTCTAGCAATTTATCCTCTCACCATGGCCTAAAACCCATATTAAATATTTTTTGATGACTTCATTACAATTAAGAATTGCTTTCCAAAAAGCAAAACCTCTGATTGGAGCAAAACCTCTGATTGGAATTGAGTCACTTAGAAATTCCATATCTTGAAGATACTTTCATTTGATGATAGTTTTCCATTCATTTTCTTCACTAGAAATGAGGCACCAGGATTGCTTAGCTAGTAAAGCTAAATTTATATGAGCAATTATCCTCAAACCTAAGCCCCCATTTTCCCTAGGTTTTCACACTTTGGTCCATCCTACAAGGTGTATCCTTTTTTCTCCTTTGATCCAGTCCATAAAAATTCTTTTTGGAGTTTCTCAATTTTCTAGAAAACCTTCACAGGGGCTTTGAAAACAGAGAGGAAATAGACTGGAATGCTTTGAAGAGAGGCCTTAGTGAGGGTCAGCTTTCCTGCTTGAGATAGAAGATGACCTTTCCATATAGCAAGTTTTTTTTGAATTCTTTCAATAACCCTGTCCCACATTGACTCTCTCGGAGAACCAATGAAAAGAGGGAGACCAAGATACGAAGTGGGGAGGTTTGCTATATCACACCCTAAAATTTCTACAATCCTTTCTTTCCTCTGAATGGGGGTGTTCAAGAAATATAACTTGCTTTTACTGAAATTAAATTTTTGACTAGTAGCATCCTCGTAGAGTTGTAGGATGTATTTAATTCTTTTGGCCTCAACCACCAATGCCTTAGTCAATAGAAGGGTATCATCAATGAATTGTTGGTGAGAAATAGCCCTAGTGAGAGATGTTGCCTTGATTCTCGATATTAACCTTGAACTACAAGCATTTTTTATGGTTTTACCTAAAGCTTCTACCATAATGATGAATAACATGGGGTTGATAGGGTCCCCCTGCCGAATTCCTCTACAACTTTGAAAGTAACTAGCAGTTGTTCCATTAACCAGAATAGAGAACCATGCTTTAGAAATGTATTATTTGATCCAATTAACCAATTGGTGGTGAAAACCAAACTTAAGGAGGACAACAATAAAAAAATTTCAATTTAACCTATCAAATGCTTTATTCATATCAAGCTTGAGGGAAAAAATAGACCTATTAGTCTTATGAGCAGAGTGCAGAGCTTCATGAACTATGATAACTCCATTCAAGATTGACCTGCCCTAGACAGAGCTTCCCCAGCATGGATCTATGATGCAGGGTAGAACAACTCTCATTCTATTTGCAATGGCTTTAGTGAGGATCTTGTAAGAAACATTGCACAGACTGATTGGCCTAAAATTAGCCATAGATTTAGGGGTTTTCTTCTTAGGAATTAGAGAAATAAAAGTAGATTTAGGACCTGTTGGCATTTTTGCCACATTGTTTTTGTTGTAACTGTTAATGTAAAAGAGCACAAATTGTAGAGATATTAATTCTTCTGTTTGTCCCTCCATGTACTTTGAAAGGGAAAATGTAAAAATCTCTATAAGTTTTGTGTTAGAGCAAAGTAACTGTAACTGTCGTGATATCGCGACCTATCGCAGTTTTGCGGCGCCAAATGCAGAAATCAGCTAAGTCAAGAAAATTGTCACGATATCGCGACATGTCGCATTTTCGTGACCTATCACGTTTTCATGGTCAAAACAGTCAACGAAAGCAAAGAAGCCAAATTGTCGCGATATCGCGACATGTTGGTGTTTCGCGACTTGTTGCGGTTTGGGAGCATTAAAATGAAAGTTGTCGCGATATCGCGACATGTCGCGTTTTCATGACTTGCGGTGGCCACAGAGCAGAACAATAGAAAATGTCATGATATCATGACATAAAGCAGCAGAGGGCAATGTCAATAGAAAATGTCATGATATCATGACATAAAAGTGAGAAAGGCGCAAATGGTACAGACTGGCGTGATATCGTGACATGTCACGTTATCACGGAAGAACTGAAAGATAAACACAAGGCATGAAAGATGTCACGATTTCATGACATTTTTGAGGACGAAGCTAAACAAGAGGAACTTGTCGTGATATCGCGACAGGAAGCGACAACGAAGGCGAAGGCAGGAAAGTGTCACGATTTCGTGACATATTGGGGCGGAAGGACCAAGTGTGAAGAAATGTCACGATTTCGTGACATGTCACGTTTTCACGAGGAGGAAGCAAGGAGGCAGCCAAATTGTACGGAATGTCACGATATCACGACATGTTGATTTTTGTGGCCTAAAAGCATCAAAGTAAAGGAAGACAAAAAATGTCACGATTTCATGACATATTGTGGAGATAAAGCCAAATGGAGAAACATGTCACGATTTCGTGACATGTTCCATTTTCGTGAGGCAAAGGTGGACATAAGGAGAGGATAGAGCCATGTCATGATTTCACGACATGTTTGACAGGAAAGACCAAGTGCGGAGAATTGTCATGATATCATGACATGTCACATTTTCACGATGAAGGAGCCCGAAAGACAATGCTAAGTACGGACTATCATGATTTCGTGACATGTCCTATTTTCGCTCCTTGCAGGAAGAAAAGGACACAGAAAGAGAAGATGTCACGATTTCATGACATGGTGAAGTTTTCGTGACTTGGAGTAGCGAAGAAGGCAGGCGAAGGAAAATGTCATGATTTCATGACATGTTGAGGAAAGAAGCCCAAACAAAGGAGAATGTCATGATTTCATGACATGTCATGAAGACAAAGCTAAACTAAGAGAAGATGTCACGATTTCGTGACATGTCACATTTTTGCGACTGGTGGTGGAGAGAGAAGGCAACAAGGTAAAAGTGTCACGATTTCACGACATGTCGCATTTTCATGACCTGTCACATTTTCACGACCAAGGCAATAACAAAGGCCCGATACAGTTCTGTTTGCATTTTCCTTCAGGATTGCATAGGAGAACGTGTGGAGGAGATAAGGATCAATTAAAGGCTCTCCAATGGATTGTGAGATCATGGTCAAAGAGGCTCAAAGATTAAATGTTGCTGATTACCGATGTGCGCAAGATAGAAGAGCCTGAGGCAGTTTTCGATGCCACCAAAATTGAAGAGGCCTCCAACATTAAAAGTTCTGTTCATGATCTCCTGACAATTTTTGGCTTGCTCTGATAATGGTCATTTAATGTGTGATTTCTCCGAGGCAGATTAAGGGGGATTGTTTCTCCTTTCAAGTGCACATTTTGTGGATCACCTCTTCGAAATCTGTTGTATGTTTTAAATGTTGTGATGCAAAAGAGAGAGGGAAGACCTCTATAAATATTCATGTATATCTAAAGCAAAGAAGGTTAGACATTTTGCAAGAAAACTCTCTAAGTTCTCTGCATCAATAGAAGAGACTCGGCTTCTGAGATTTGCAAGCATTCTTCTGTGTATGGTTTCCTTCTATTTTAAAGTCATTTTTGTTTATGCTCATGTTCTTGCTGTTAAGTCTTGAATTCTGCATTCTGAATTCGAACGTTGCTGGTTAGTGAGTAGAGTTTGAAATGCGATCTGGAGGTTATCTCTACAAAGGTGTGAGTTCAATTCTGTTGCTTTCCCTTTATTAGATGCTGTCATAAAACTTGGTGGAATTCTTGCTGTTAGTCTGCCCCAAATTATACACTTTGGCCTGTGGCCATATTTCCATCTCTTTCTTGTTATTTCCCTTCCTTTCTATTATTTCCCATTTCTTTCCTGCATCTTTATCTTCAAAACCAGTTTAGATTAGTTTGGGAGCCAACCCTCTCTGGAGATTGGCCCGGGAGACTTCTCTCTCTCTCGGCCTTTCAATGTTGGCCAAGTCTAGGGCACATATACATACAAAATCCTTTCCTATGGCAGATTTGTGACCAACAATTTTTGGCACGCCCGATGGGATAAGAAAATGGAAGATTATTTCAACTTGACAAACCCACCTGTGCCAATAGTTTTTGGCATGCCTGGTGGGACCCTAAAAGTTCCACTTCCAATAGTATTAAGGTTTAATGTTCACCTTCATGCTGTATAATTAGAACATTTGGTGACTCAGCACTACCCAGAAGCCTCCGAACGTGGATACAGTGAAAGTTGTACTTCATGATCACAAGATCGAAGGCCAAAAAATCCAAAAATCCCGTTGAGTTTTTTGAACTTGACAATCAAAGATTAAGCGAACACCCTAAGTTGGTCTCCCCACCACTTATATCCTCTGCAACATCCTCACAAATTGCTGGTGTGTTCTCTGTTCCTTCAAATTCATCTAGTACTGCTACTAGTTTTCCACCTCTACAGCCATACGCACCAGTCCAAATGGCCCAACATCCTCCACCAAGGAAGTTCTCAGCATGGAATGATTCGGGAGCCTTGAATTTACCAGCACAGAATCAAGTACCTCAAGCTACTTTGAAAGCTTTGTCGACCTATGATGGTACTGGTAAAACTGCCTATGAGCATATTAATGATGTAGCCTCTTTGGCGGCTATCCATGACATAACCGATGAAGACGTGATGGTAAAATTGTTGGTGTTATCACTGAGAGGAAAATTGTTGTATTGGTACCGAACATTGCAACCAGGCACCATTGCATCATGGGATCAATTAGGAGAACTGTTAGTCAAGAACTTTCATGAACAAGCTGATCCATACTCCTTGTTGCATCAATTTAATGCGATCCAAAGGCACCCGCAGGAGGAGATAGCTGACTTCAATGTCAGGTTTACCAAAAGCTGGCAGAGAATTCCTGATGGTCTTCGGCCCGCTCATGAGCTAGCTACATTCTATTATCTCAGAGCCTTCAACACAGACATCGGCTTGGCTGTCCGGCAGTCCAACGTGACTACATTTCTAGAACTGTTCGAACAAGCGCAAAAGGCGAAAGCTGACTTGATTGCCATAGGTAGACTTCCTCCAAAGGTAACAATGCCCATCTTACCTGATCTTCCTAAGCATTTGTATTCTAGTTCATTTTCATAGCCTATGCCTTCCATGTATCCTATTCCATCATGGAGCTCAAGTGCACCTCAGATCGCACCCATTCCAGTTCCCCAGCTCCTTGCTCCAACTATTCCATAGTTGCCTGCACCAATCATTCTGCAATTACCAGCTCCCACTTCATTCCCAGCATTGCCTACACCACCAGCACCTCTACCTCTATCGACACCTCCTGCGCCCTCAAATCTTGATCCTTTCGCAATCCTATTACAAGAGGTACAATCGACTAATTCAGCTATAAGAGCGATGGGAAATAAAATCATAGTTCTTGAAAGAAAGCAGGCTGAGAGAGATTTCCAACCCAGGAGATTTCAACCTCCGCCAATCACTAGAGAACAAGCGGCTTCAACAAGTAAGGTGCCTGAAAAGAACCTGACTGTGTTGACGAATGAGGAAGCTGGCCCTACAGAAAGAACATATTGGTGCTCTACATGTAATGATCCACACGGCGAAGACACTTGTATGGTTCATTTGAACTATGTGCAAACCTTGGCCGCAAGCTCTTCTGGAGGACAAGTTAATATGATTTCTGAGGTGGATCATAATTTTATGGTTCCATCTGAAGAACAAGTCTCAGTTCTCACGAGAACTGGGAAGAAGCCAGTCATTGTAGATCCAGCAGAGATGGAACCATTAAGGGTACCGGCTGATCCAAAGATGTAGAATGAAAGAAGACAAGTACAAGTGAAAGCTCCTATTTTAGTACCAAAGCCAGATTCACCTGTTCTATTGAAAGATCTTTTGCCACCATGAGCAAAGGAAAGATTGCAAGAAAAAGCCTCAGCTTCACAGGCAAGAGCTGAAACAGAGGACCGAGCCAGAGAAAAGCTCAAGTACCCATCTTTGACTAAAAGACTGAGGGTAGAAGCCACTCAGCAATATCGAAGCAAATATGAAGACATTAATGAAAAGAGGGAGTCTGGTGCATCTGCATACAATATTGTCGAAGAATTGAAGAAGATTCCAGCCAAGGTTAGTCTCTATGATGCTTTACAATTACCTGGGCAAGTTGATCTATTACAAGAATCATTGAAGTCTATGAAAGATAATGAGAAGAATCCTACCCAGATGATTTTTGCTCAAACATTAACTACTTCAGCCACTGGAAAAAATAGACCACCCCCATTTTATTTGTCACTCAGAATGGAGGGTTGGATAGTGCACAACTGCATGATTGACTCTGGTGCTGCAACAACTGTCATGCCAAAGGCAGTTTGTGAAGTCATGGGAATGGAGTATACAAGAAGTAGCCCTGGTGTCTTGCAGTTGGATGGGACTCCCATGAAAATAGTGGGTGTAATCAAGGATGTTCCTATTGTTCTACATAGTATGCCTCAGATTACAGTAATTCAGGAGATAGTTGTGGTCGATTTGGAACCATATTTTAGTATGTGTTTGTCGAGAGAATTTACTGCCAAGCTGGGAGGTTATCTTTCTCTGGATTATTCTCACTTGGAGATTCCTTTCAAAGGAAGAAGAGTCCGGATCTACAATAAGAAGCCTTCTACTTTTCATGTAGAGAAGATGGAAGAAGAAGAAAGATCCAAACATTCTGTCAATCTGATCACTGAAGAATTGCAAGATCCTGATTTGATGGGTGAAGTCCTGGATAAGCTTTGCTTGGAGGATGAGTTTTCAATGCTTGATTTTAATGCCATGGTGGAAACTGAGATTGGTTGTTATTCTATTCTCAAGACTGAAAAGGCTCAAGAACAGAATGATGGAAGTCAAGATCAGCTCTATTTCGATGGAGCACAATGCAGAACTGGCACTGGAACTGTTCTAGTATTACCTTCTTGTACTTTGACCTGGAGCTACATAGATAATACCACAGAGGATGAGGCTTTATGCTTAGGTTTCAAGACGGCTGAGACACTTGGAATGCGACAGTTGCAAATCTTTGGTGACTCCGAGCTGATTATCAATCAGGAGACCAATGAGTGTCTGTCCAAGGTCTGGGATCCAGGAGATCATAGAGCCATGTTTGGGTACGTGTCTCTCCCGAGAGTTCACAGCTAATTCGGGAGTTACCTTGTACATAGAAAAAAAAAAAAAAAAAATTTTTTTTTACTTTGGCTCTTTTTGCATGCGAGCCCGCAGGTATGTTTATTTCTCTTTCTTTTCTTTTCCTTCCTTCCCATAAGATAGTGGCTTTCCTCTACTTCTTTCTTCCCCTCTACTTCATTCCCTTCCTCTCTCTCTCCTTCTTCCTCTATACATAATCAAGCCACTACTGTTGTTTCTACTCCCCCTCTGATGTTCCCATTTCTACTTTCCCTTTCTTCTAGTCCTTTGTCTTGTGAGTACTTCGTCACAGCCACAGTTTCTACTATCATCTCCATTCCATCCACTTCCATTTCATTATCTATTTCATAGCATCCCAGTAGCTGGTAGCACAGTAGCACCCTATTGTTGTATCTACTATTTCTACTCCTTCATCTTCCATCCTTCCATCATTCACCATTCCCGTTCTACGGCCTGCACATCTGCTGGCCATCACTCCATTCATTTCCCTTTTTGTAGTTCAGGTGCTTTTCACTACTACCATGGAGATCCTTGCACAGCACCTGGTGATTACCCAGCTCATCCGAGCTAGGCAAAGTGCAGTAGTTCTAAAGAAATAAAGGAAGTTCTGTTCTTCCACAAATTTTTGTTGAAGGTCCTATTTTGAGAGCCGAGTACCAGCAAGAGCTTGTTGCAGCTATCTACAGAGACGTCCAACATCAACCAGCACTCAGTTATTTTTGCTCCTCTAGTTGCTTGACTCTGTTGCCCAATGGATAAAGGCCTGAGGTTCATGCATACAGTAGAACTGTATACCCCATGAGCCACCAAGAATGTTGGCATTTTTGCCACATTGTTTTTGTTGTTGTTGTTCATGCAAAATAACCAAGTTTGTGCAAAAGTGAAAATGTCGCGATATCGCGACCTATCGCAGTTTCGCGACGCCAAATGCAGAAAAGAGCTAAGTCAAGAAAGTTGTCACGATATCGCGACATGTCACATTTTCATGACCTGTCACGTTTTCACGGTCAAAATAGTCAACGGAAGCAATGAAGCCAAATTGTCACGATATCGCGACATGTTGGAGTTTCGCGACTTGTTGCGGTGAGGGAGCATTAAAATGAAAGTTGTCGTGATATCGCGACATGTCACGTTTTCATGACTTGCGGTGGCCATAGAGCAGAACAATAGAAAATGTCATGATATCATGACATAAAGCAGCAGAGGGCAATGTCAATAGAAAATGTCATGATATCACGACATAAAAGCGAGAAAGGCGCAAATGGTATGGACTGGCGCGATATCGTGACATGTCACGTTATCGTGGAAGAACTGAAAGATAAACACAAGGCATGAAAGATGTCATGATTTCGTGACATTTTTGAGGATGAAGCTAAGTAGGAGGAACTTGTCACGATATCGCGACAAGAAGCGACAACGAAGGCGAAGGCAGGAAAGTGTCACGATTTCGTGACATATTGGGGCGGAAGGACCAAGTGTGAAGAAATGTCGCGATTTCATGACATGTCACGTTTTTGTGAGGAGGAAGCAAGGAGGTAGCCAAATTGTATGAAATGTCATGATTTCATGACATGTTGATTTTTGCTGCCTAAAAGCATCAAAGTAAAGGAAGACAGAAAATGTCACGATTTCATGACATATTGTGGAGATAAAGCCAAATGGAGAAACATGTCACGATTTCATGACATGTTCCATTTTCGTGAGGCAAAGGCGGAAATAAGGAGAGGATAGAGCCATGTCACGATTTCGTGACATGTTTGACAAGAAAGACCAAGTGTGGAGAATTGTTGCGATATCATGACATGTCGCGTTTTCGTGATGAAGGAGCTCGAAAGACAATGCTAAGTATGGACTATCGTGATTTCGTGACATGTCCTATTTTTGCTCCTTGTAGGAAGAAAAGGACACAGAAAGAGAAGATGTCACGATTTCATGACATGGTGAAGTTTTCGTGACTTGGAGTAGCGAAGAAGGTAGGCGAAGGAGAAATGTCACGATTTCATGACATGTTGAGGAAAGAAGCCCAAACAAAGGAGAATGTCATGATTTCATGACATGTCATGGAAGACAAAGCTAAACTAAGAGAAGATGTCACGATTTCGCGACATGTCGCATTTTCACGACTGGTGGTGGAGAGAGAAGGCAACAAGGTAAAAGTGTCACGATTTCGCGACATGTCGCATTTTCGTGACCTGTCACATTTTCGCGACCAAGGCAATAACAAAGGCCCGATACAGTTCTGTTTGCATTTTCCTTCAGGATTGCATAGGAGAACGTGAGGAGGAGATAAGGATCAATTAAAGGCTCTCCAACGGATTGTGAGATCGTGGTCAAAGAGGCTCAAAGATTAAATGTTGCTGATTACCGATGTGCGCAAGATAGAAGAGCCTGAGGCAGTTTTCGATGCCACCAAAATTGAAGAGGCCTCCAACATTAAAAGTTTTGTTCGTGATCTCCTGACAATTTTTGGCTTGCCCTGATAATGGTCATTTAATGTGTGATTTCTCCGAGGCAGATTAAGGGGGATTGTTTCTCCTTTCAAGTGCACATTTTGTGGATCACCTCTTCGAAATCTGTTGTATGTTTTAAATGTTGTGATGCAAAAGAGAGAGGGAAGACCTCTATAAATATTCATGTATATCTAAAGCAAAGAAGGTTAGACATTTTGCAAGAAAACTCTCTAAGTTCTCTGCATCAATAGAAGAGACTCGACTTCTGAGATTTGCAAGCATTCTTCTGTGTATGGTTTCCTTCTGTTTTAAAGTCATTTCTATTTATGCTCATGTTCTTGCTGTTAAGTTTTGAATTCTGCATTCTGAATTCGAACGTTGCTGGTTAGTGAGTAGATTTTGAAATGCGATCTAGGGGTTATCTCTACAAAGGTGTGAGTTCAATTCTATTGCTTTCCCTTTATTAGATGTTGTCATAAAACTTGGTGGAATTCTTGTTGTTAGTCTGCCCCAAATTATACACTTTGGCCTGTGGCCATATTTCCATCTCTTTCTTGTTATTTCCCTTCCTTTCTGTTATTTCCCATTTCTTTCCTGCATCTTTATCTTCAAAACCAGTTTAGATTAGTTTGGGAGCCAGCCCTCTCTGGAGATTGGCCCGGGAGACTTTTCTCTCTCTCGGCCTTTCAATGTTGGCCAAGTCTAGGGCGCATATACATATAAAATCCTTTCCTGTGGCAGATTTGTGACCAACAAGACCTTTTGGATATTATTTATTGCTTGGAATTCTCTGACAATAGAAATTACATCCTCACTTATGATGTCCCAAAAATCTTGATAGAAATAAGGGGAAAAGTCGTCGGGTCCCGGGGCTTTGTCTGGCTCCATGCTAAACAAGGCTTCCTTAATTTCATCATTAGAAAATGGAACAAGAAGCTTAAGGTTTATATCCTCATTTATTATGCTATAAATGGATTGCAAGAGAATATATTTTTCCTCCTCATTGCACTGCTAAACCTGACCAAGGATAGAATTGAAATAAGTTACTACCTCCTTTTTTATTTCTGTTAAGTCCTGAGTAATAGAACCATCTGCTTTTTAAAAAAAAATTATCTTGTTATTGATTTTGTTTCTAAGCATGGTGACATGAAAAAACTTATAATTTAAATTTCCATATTTCAACCAAATATTCCTTGATTTTTTCCTCCAATATATTTCCTCACAGGCCAAAATGTTATGAAACTCTGCTAGTTTTGTCTGTTCCTCCTCCCTAGTAGTTTCATCAGCATCACCATGTTGAATCCTCTGATAAATTATCTTCAAACTTTCAACAACCTATTTTTTATTTTCAAAGAGGTCCCAAAGACTTCTTTTTTCCAAGTTTGAAGCTCTTCCTTAACAAACTTTAATTTGCCAGTAAGTTTAAAAGTTGCACTACCCCTGACAGGTTGTTGCCACCACTGAATTAATTTATCTCTAAAACTGGAATGTTTGATCCACATAGATTGAAATTTGAAAGGTTTATTGAAGGAAAAAGAGTTAGATATCTCCAAAAAAATGGGATTATGATCAGAGGCAATTTTAGGAAGGTCTTATAGGGCAGAATCACCAAACAGAGTTGTACCCTCATTTGATAGAAAAACCTGTCAAACCTTTCTTGACATCGATTGCTCTAGGTATAATTTGCTCCTCTAAGTTTTACATCCATCAATATGTTGGAGTTCACAAAGTCATTGAACTCATACATGCTCTTGATAGGTAGTCCATTTCCACCCATTTTGTCTGAAGGGTAAATAGGAGTGTTAAAATACCCAAAAAAAATCTAGGGGACATTATGGAAGATTTCACTCAGATTGATCTTTGGCACATCATCATATTTTTAGCTTAGGTATTTTAATTTTAGTTGCTTTTAGTTTCTTTCTCTTACCCATTTCCCGCAACCTATTATAATAGAAAGTGCAATAAATATCTCATCCTATAAATGAGGTAACCTTTTTCAAAATCCTAGAGGCCCTTGAATGATACAAATACCTTGCTCTTGGGACTATACATATTTTGTCACTCCACATGAGGTTCAATCTACCCTATATAACTAGTCCACATCATGTTTTATGGCTGAGACAATTAGAAAGGACAATAATTTAATGTCACACTCGATGGGACACCATTGATACATTATTGATCCCTAAATTACAACAATAATATAGGCTTAGACTTGGTGAGGGTATTTGCCTTTCCAACTTAATTAAATCATTCCAAACTCTCCTAGCGACTCCATTGTATAATTAACATCCAAAAGAATCCACCAAGGAAAAAATCATAATGAGGCTCAAGTGAAGACCTCAATCTATCTGCTCTTAAATTACAAGTTGCATTCACTTGAATCCATTTTCAAAAAAAGACTCAAAGGTATATAAGAAAAACTTTTTTTCAAATATTTTTTTGCTATCATTTGTTTCCCAAATAAAAAGAGCTCAAGTTCAAAACATGGTCGCCTCTCCATTCAAAATACCAATAGATCAAGATAGTGTGTGTTCATTATGCCCCCCAAGACCACTAGCTATATGGGGAAAACTTCTAAAATTAGTACTAGAAATAATACCAAAATATACTAGGGAGATATACCAACTAGAATTATATATTAGAGCACTTAAAGGAGTTGGTATACATATACCAGGTACATAACATCACGGAGCAATATGTGACCTTGAGATTATTAGTGGCATCTATCAAGGGAGAAGTGCACTAAAAGTATAAATTTCTTCCACCATATTTGATTTTAGATTGGTATTAATTGGATTACCTACTCATGGAGAGATTCAAAACAAATACAAAGGAAGAAGAAGTTAAAACCAAGGGTGATTTGACTTAGAAAGAATAAGAATTCCCTACTTCCTTTATAGATTATAATAACCAACCAAAACTAGATACCCAGTCTATCCCTTATCAACTTAAGGTTGCCCAACATCTTATCACCCATAATAAGGAAAAATTACCAAGGTAATCCTTTCAAAATAAAACAAGGGGTATGGCCCACGAGAAAGGTTTCACAACCATGGATCAATCCTAACCAATCTAGGGTAATTAAAAAAAGGATCCAAAAAAAGAAGAAGCAAGGACACTAAAATAAATCTAGCCTATGGATCTTCCCTTTATATCATCACTAATATATGAGAATACATTGATAGGCAAGGAAAAAATAAATCTAACCTATGGATCTTCTCAAATATAATCCAACAAGATTACACAAACATAATTTAGAGAGTAATATTTGATCAGACACTTATGAAAAATAAAAGGCTAAGTTAAAGCATTTGATAACCAAGTATCCTCTTATCCTAGACAAGAAAAAGGACTAATGGGATACTACAATATGGGACCCTAATTCTCATAACATCACAAAGTTAAAATGTGTTGGTTAAACACAATGTAGAAGCCACACCTTAACTAACCTTGAAGTCCTATATACACATGAGAAATATAGGAACTCATTAGGATGAAATCAAAAGCTTAAAATCATACATGGCACCCGAACCAAGGTTGAACAACTATGAATAATAAATAATCAAAATTTAAATAAATGGCTATGAGGATGCTAGCAAGAAAAAGAATCTAACTAGGAGGTCCAATAAGTAACTAGTTGTAAAAGCAAACGATGAAGCCTTCCCACCAAGAGCTTCTTAGAAATAAGAATTTATGACCATGTGCAATAAACAGATCAAATTTAAATGTCGATGCCCACTCCAACCATGATCAAAAATTACTATGATATTGCAAAAGGTAAAATTTTATCTTGAAAAGTGTTGGCATTTATGAAGATATGATCAACAAGGTTTAGGGATAGACATTCCCCATAAAATTAGTAAGTGAGAGATAATAAATGCATGCTTTGCAAAAAATAATAGAGAATGTATTAAACAAGGAAGAGAGTTTATAATAATTTGGTTCGATGCTTTCCAAAAATATAGGGTATTTCAAATATCTACAATAGAGTCTACAAAAAGGTAGAATACATTATAGGAGTAGATACCCAAAAGACTTACAATGACTATGATAATAGAGAAGAAAAGAGCATCAAGTCATGCATTGACTTCTAAATCTAGTATGCCCAAGCCAAAATATCCTCATGTAGTAGAAACTCTAGAATTACCTATACCTATCTACTCCTCCAACATCAAAATACTAAGTGACTCAATTAAGGACTATTTGGATCCAAATATCTCAAAAAGAATGAATAATCTAAGGATTGGTGCCTTAGAATGCTTCAAGGTGAGAAATCGTACAAGCTTTGGAGCAATAATTTGGACCAACTTCTTGGCATAGTGTATGGCATCTAGTGTTCATTTCTATTACAAATTTATAGAAACATGTTTATATTTTTATGAACCTACCACTCAAGGAATCAAGTTCCTAAGTAGAGAATTCAAATTAAATATTTTATACCCCATTGTTAGAATAATTTCGTTACTTCTACAAGTTTAAATGCACTTCAATAAAGAAAATAAGAAAAAAGACTTTGACGTACTCCCAGACCAAGTTAAAATAGATTTTCCATGCTTAGAATGTGAATGTATAAGTTAGAATGATCCAATTCCACATATTTTACCACTTAACATGTTTAGGGATATCTTGAAATATGGTATGAGCATGCTAATATTTCTTTTGGGAATGATACAATATGGAGCAAGATGTGGCCTTGAGATTATTAGCAACAATTTTCAAGGGAGAAGCACACCAAAAGTATGAATCTCTTCCCCTATATTTGATTTTAGAATGGGATTAATTGGCTTCCCTACTCATGGAGGGATTCAAAACAAATACAAAGTAATAAGAAGTTAAAACCATGGGTGATCTAACTCAGAAAGAAGAAGCATTCTCTAATTCCTTTATAGATTAGAACAACCAACCAAAACTAGATACCTAGTCTATCCATTCTCAATATAAAGTTTTCCAATAACTTATTACCCATCACAAGGAAACTTACCAAAATAATCCTTTCAAATGAAAACAAGGAGGACACCCTATGAGAAAGGTTCCACAACCATGGAACAATCCTAACCAAGCTGGTGTAATGGAAGAATGGGTCCTAAAATAAAAGAATTTGGGACACAAAAATAAATATTATATATGAATCTTCCCTTTCTACCATCACTAATATATTGTAATACATTGATAGGTAAGGAAAATAGGAACCCTTTGAGGGAATATATCTCAAATCTAAGCCAACAAGATTACAAAGACATGATTTGGAGAGCAATATTTGATCAAACATTTGTAAAAATAAAAAGGCTAAGTCAAAGGATTTGATAACCAAGTATCCTCTTATCCCATACAAGAAAAAGTACTAATAAAATACAACAATATGGGACCCTAGTTCTTATAAAATCACAAATTTAAAATGTTTTGGTTAAACATGACGTAGAAGCCACACCTTAACTCACCTTGAATTCCAATATATATATGAGAAATATAGGAACTCCTTAGCATGAAAGCAAAAGATTAAAAGCACACATGGCACATGAACCAAGGTTGACAAACTATTAATAATTAATAATCAAAATTTAAATAAATGGCTATGAGGATGTTAGAAAGAAAATAAATATAACTAGGAGGTCCAATAAGAAACTAGTTGCAAAAACAAATTTTGAAGTCTTCCCACCAAGAGCTTCTTGGAAACAAGAATTTATGACCATGTGCAATAAACACACTAAATGAAAAGGTTGATGCCCACTCCAAACATGATCAAAAATTACTATGAGATTGCAAAAAGTACAAATTCATCCTAAAAAGTGTGGGTATTTATGAAGATATGACCGACAAGGTTAAGGGGTAGACATTTTCCATAAAATTAGAAAGTGAGAAATAATAAATGCATAGTATGCAAAAAATAATAGAGAATGTATTAAAAAAGAAAGAGATTTTATAATCACTTGGTTCAATGCTTTCTAAAAATACAGGGTATTTCAAAGCTCTACAACAAAGTCTACAAAAAGGGAGAATACAATAGAGAAGTAGATACCCAAAAGACTTATAGTTACTATGATAATAGAGAAGAAAAGAACATCAAGTCATGCAATGACTTTTAAATCTAGTATACCCAAGCAAAAATATCCTCATGCAGTAGAAACTCTAGAAGTACATGTACCTATCTACTCCTCCAATATAAAAATACTAAGTGAACCAGTTGAGGAATTTTTGGACCCAAAGACCTAAAAAATAATGAAGAATCTAAGGATTGGTGCCTTAGAATACTTCAAAGTGAGAAATCTTACAAGATTTGGAGCAAGAGTTTGGATCAACTTCTTGGCATGTATATGATATTTATGATTCATTTCTATTACAAATTGGTGGTAACATGTGTAGAGTTCTATGAGCCTAACACTCAACAAACCAAGTCCCTAAGTAGAGAATTTAAAGTAAATATTGTATGCACCATTATTAGAAGAAATATGTTGCTTTCAAAAGGTGAACTACACTTCATTAAAAAAAGAAGAAAATAGACTTTGAGGTACTTCCAAACCAAGTTAAAATATATTTTCCAAGCTTAGAATGTGAACTCATAATCCAAAACACACCAATAACACAAGGCATTTTATCCCTTAACATGTTTAGGAAGATCTTGAAGGATATTTTGAGCATACTAACCTTTATTTTGGGAATCGCACATGACAAGGATGTCAACCAACCCAATTATGGATTTTATACAAGATGAAGTGGGAACAAAATATCCCAAATTTTTTTGAACTAACTTTTGAACACATAAAGGGGCGCTTGAGCCATTTTTTAGTATCCATAATATTTAGGTACTCATAATTTCTAATTTATTAATTATAATTATTAGATTCAAAGATGTTCACTAGTTAAAATAAAAAATGTAATTATGGGGAAGGAAATGATGTACTGGTCTACTCGTGGGAAAGGGCATTAATAAAGGGTTACTCTTATTATGTTTTTGTTGAGCATTTATCTACCTTGGGAATTGTATTCCTAAAGGATTCTTAGATGTAGTGTATATCACAATATTGTAAATCCTTTGTATAAGAAATTATCCTAGGGGATTGGTATTTTTCCAAAGAAGTGACAAGCCTTAGGATACATGGTTTTAGTTTTCCCATTTATCTACTTCCAAAGTATGTCCTTGGTCAATAATTTTCCCTAGAGGTTTTTAGGTAGCTTGTTATGATAGATTTCAAGTATGGAAGTGGTAAAGAAAAAGCATAACATTATACACATCCATTCAGCCTAGTGGGAGTAACTTTGCATAGAAATAAAGGGACTCCTATTGTAGAGAACAAATTGAAAGAGTTGGGGCTAGAACAAATTAAATACCAATGGAAGTATGATCCTAAGAAGACATTTTTTACATGTCTAAAATACATTAAAGGGAAAAATTTGAGCCATGAATGAAGGCCTAAAATTGAGAGTATTAAGAATCCTATAGACGAAATAGAAACATGCCCTCTCAACTTGCTCACCAAACCTCTGCAAAGCCTAAAATCATGAGTCTTTCTATGATATAAAGAAAATTTTCAACTCATGGGATAAAGCAACTCAAGGAAATATGGAGGATTTGAGGGGAAGGCATTGGAAGGTGCCTAAGATATAATCATGGTGGAAGATGAGACAATTGATCAAAAAAAGAAATAAGAAACTGGTTCAATACCAAAAGACTCAATGTTCAATGAAATATATAATGAGGAACATTCAGATGTAGAAAGCTCTAAATATGAGCAATACAGTGATGAGGAAGTCAATATTGAGACACTTCATAAAATAAAAGTGGTTAGGGTAGCACAAGAAAGAATTTAATGGCCAACTCCTAAACTCCCAAAAGAAAGCTCAAATATTCCTGCTTCCCAAGAGATAGGAACATATTCCCCACCAATGCAACACATATATTTGTGGGTATTTCTAATATAGGACATCCAAGAAAGGAAAAAGTGGAAAGTGGGATCTATAACTAGTTCCAATAAGTCAAAGAAAACCAAAAAATATAAATTCTTAGTAGAGTGGAGCATTAGAAAAATCTTAGTCTCAAGCCAATACTCCCCTTCTAAAACTAATAAAAATGCTTTAAATTCAAGAGAAGTTATCTTGCCAAATAAAGCTCAAGATCTTCCTACCAAATATATTGTACCATCTCCAACTCACTTGATGACTTTCTCTTATCGTGAAGAGATGAAATTATTGCATTCTTCTAGGGTAACCCTATTAACTTCAACTTCTATTTTCCTAATATCTCTTTCTATATAAATTTTTCTATTCAAGCCATTATCATCCTTTATATCACCATCAAGGTAGCAGAAGGAGACACAAGAGGACCTATTAGCTTTATATCCATGGCAAAATTTTCAAAGGATACAACAACAAATGACTAAGATAATCAAGAAAGAAAGTCTAGTTATCAAAACAACTAACAACCACTCAGACATATTGTCATTACAATCCTAAAAAAATAGCATTATTATTTAAAAAAGAGATCTATTGGTGTCAAATCCAAAGAATAAAATGATAGAACAATATTGACAAGTATCGATTGTCGAGCTAGATTTAAAGGAAGCATAGCCTCAAGATATAATGAATATTGCCATAGAGGCCAAGAAGATAACTGAACATAACTATGAGTTAACTAGCCAAGGCTATCAATAAAATAAAAGGATTGGGAACAAGTCAAGAAAATCTTGAAGGACTCATAGGCAAAGGCCAAGTCCCTTTAGAATTTAATAACTACATTGATGAAACATTTGAAGGAATATAAATCAAAGGTTATTATGAAGGAAAAGGAAAGACAACTTAAATCAAATGGAAGAATTAAAGGAGATAAGTGAAAAGGAGCAATGTCTTGGAATCAAAAATCTTATCAAGCAAACTAGAGATTATTATTGGGATGAAATTGGTAGTGATGCATTAGCCTTTTTTTAGTTATTTAAATTTATAGATTGGGCTACACTATTAAGCATATAAATAAGTGATAAATTCAAGGAAAACCTCAATCGAATTAGCATGAGAATAAGCTAAAATATATTGGGCTAAAATAGCCATGATGTTGGACTCTAGGATAGCAGTTTAAGAATCCAAGATAGGGAATCTATGGTACAAAGAGTGGTCAAATTTTCCAAAAGGAATAGGTAGCAAGATAGTGCATGAATCAAATCAACACCTTAAAGTTTTCCATTGAAAAAATCATAGGGGATATGGCTTATTTAATTCAATTAAAACTTCCTTCACCCTAGAAATAATTAGGTCAACTATTCTTGGAAGAGGAATATTTAGAATTTATCAAGGAGAATAATGAAGGGCATTTTGATTTTAAACATCAAATGGATTCCCCTAATGTAGAGGAAATAGCCTAAGTTATATGGCCATTGGAAAAATAAAAAATGCAGGTACATGAAGTGATAGGACAAGCAAAGTTTCTCTTGAGATAATAAATTTGAAGTACTTGTAGTTTATGAATAATTCCAATATATTTAGTACCCATCACAAGAAGAATGGAAAAAAATCAAAAAGTGTTGGACAAGATGTCCACCTTGTAATTTTATCTTCTTTTTATTTTTTTATATCTTTTCCTTTTTGTGCTTTTCTTTAATAGTAATTATAAAAAAAATTAACTCTATGCCAAAGGATGAAGGCAATAGTTTTTTGGTTCTCCTTCAAGCAAGAAATAAGGTCCATGTGAGCCACCAAAGTTATAATGACTTCTCACTATGAGAATTTTGCTTCACAAGATAAACTAAGGTAAACTCATGAGAAGCACAAAAGTTTTGATTAGAGGTAGTTGTAATTTTGTGGAAATACCAAGAAAAGGGGATGAGCCAAAGTCGTGAGTGTGTGCTTGAGATTTAAACTAAGAAACATTCTAATAATTGGAAATTTTAAGAATATCTCTAGAGTTAAAGGAAAAAAATTTTGATAGATAGAATTATTAGAGCTAGATAAAATTTAAAATATTTCTTAATTACTCCCAATAGTAGAGGTTTTTGAAGATCTTTGTATGGAATAGCAATAGGAAATTTCAACAAGTAGGTAGAAGAACATCTAAATATGAAAAATTAAGGGCATGCAAAAATTGAAAACTATCACAAATACCTAGGATGAAACATATTAAGTTATACAAAGGGAGTGATGATGCATGGGATCCTAGGAATGATAGGTAAGATGAATTAATATACTCTTATTGGAAAATTAAGGACTACCTACCAATTTCATCTCATTTGACTAGTTCAAGAAGATATTAAAAGTGGTTATAGTAATTGTAGTCCTACATCTAAAAACTATTATGGTAGAAGGTGCCTCATTCAATTTTTGAAATCCCTATAAGAGGTAGCTAAGATTTTTAGAACAACATACAAAATTTTGGAGAGAAAAATCCCTCAATTATAATATATATATAGTAGTTCATTTGACATTGAGAAGGATTGGCAATTTTGTAAAAATTTCCCTTTATTTCTCTCTATATAACAGTTTGTAAAATTCAAACCAGTCTTACGGGAATCAAATACCCACTCTAGGCATAATATTTTATAATATATTTTTCTTATATATATTGGAGGCTATGCATCTACTTTGAAATCCATCTATGTATCTCATGCCCTGATCTACTTCTCTTATATGTGTGTGTTTGCATCTGTAGAAACCTAAAACACATCATGTAGAAGGCGACTACTCATATGGAACATGCTACAAGATCATATGGAAGATATTGGACATACTCCAAGATAGAATAGTGGTTCTAACCACTCAATTTGGGCTCCTTGGCCTAATCATGCTGAACCACAGTTGATACCTATGTTCCACAGTCTAAACCATGGTTGAAACCTACGGTTTACAATTTGAACCACATTTGTCACCTACAGTCTTAACTAAATTTCAGATGGCCTTCATCCTATCCAAATCGATTTGAACGACCATTTAATCTAGAAGAAGGTAGTTGAAGGACAAAAACTTGCAATCCAATTGTCCCAACCACCTCTTATTGTTCTTGGCTTCTTCATGAAGCCACCCCTAGCCCTTGGGTAGTCCTATACATACCCCTTAGAAATAGGGCAAAAGTATTAGTCAAGCATTAGATATTAGAGCAGTGAAGCCCTGTCGGATTATGGACTCACTTGAGTGCACTAAGAGAGAGATTTGTTGCTATCACTTTTTCAACCCAACCATCATGAAAAATTGTGCCATGGATGCCCTAAGGAGCTAGAACACCAAGAAACACTAGTTCAATAAAATGGAGGCCCTATCAAGCAATTCAACCACCAAACTTGTCAGAGGACACTGAGGCGACCCTTGATCATCAATTTGACAAGGATCAAGACCACATCCCTAGAATTGGAGGGTAAAACCATTTGATTGCTCTTCGTGGCTTAAAGTCATGGTTTATAGTGCAAACCGCTCATCCAAGTTGTGGTTTGCAATAGGTATAATATCCCCTTATTGTACATTTTACGGTATGCTTAGCTAGGTTAGATTAATCAGTTTAGTACTTGATTTGGTAGTTTAAAGACAATGACTGATTGGATTAAGGATTTGATTAGATTTACTCCATTTTAGCAAGTAGGGCATAATTAGTTTCTTTCTATGCTATAATACTTCATTTCATACATTTGATCCATTAGATTGGTAGCCGTAGTCCTTATTTATATATTTCTATCAATATTTATAATAATTGCTTATGTTTAGCATGGTTTATTCGCTTTCTTGATTTTGTGTTGCTATGCTATCTTTGTGTATATTTCCTTTAAAGGGCCTCATCATGAGAGGCTTCATATGCTTTTAATGCTTTTATGTTGTTTCTTGACCGTAGGGAATCATATTCAAAGGATATTCAACCATCAAATTCCTTACTCAACTTGAAGAAGAGGGTTCACTCCACCCTAGAGAAATTTGTGTCACCTTAAAGGCTTGAAAAGTGCATTGTATCTCCAAGGGGATTACAACATTGTAATTTCATATCAAAAAGGGGTATCCCTAAGAGGGATTCATTTGTAATACAGGATTTGGTTCCAAGAGGAAATAAAGATGTATTTTACTTAATTGTTTAGTCTTTGTCAATTTGTGTTTGAATATCGCTTTTTACTTCATTTTATGCAATTGCAATATCGGGTGCACGTCTTTATGGTCATACAAAATATGATCACGGTGGAACTCCATATTTTAAGCACCTAATATGACATCTTCTATGTTTTTTTGGATTGCAAGTGCAAATCGTAGCTTCTAGTTGCAGTCTCATTGTTGGCCCGTGACTTCAAGATGTGGCCTACAGTCAGAACCTTGAATCGGACCTACGGTTTATAGCAGACAAATCAGACAGTAGAGGACAAAACACAAACCGGATGTGGACCTGAGGTAGGTCCCACTTTTCACCCTCTATAACTTTTTTTGTCTCTGTATTTTTCCAAAATGCCAAATTTGCAATACAACTAGGAAAACTAAAAAATGGAAATGAACTAAGTCCTAGATTTGTATTCATGTTTGCATCATTAGAAAGGTGCTGCTAGGAACATCAGACCTCTAAGTGTAGTCTTCCCTAGAATACAACGTGCTTGATAAAAATTATGTGTTTGTTTGCATGCTTGAGGCCCAATCAGGGGCTATATCATCGTAATTTCATTGTCAAAAATCATTTAGGATATAGCATGTATCTTTTCTAAAATGAAATGTTTATTTTTGCATACAATGTAGGAAACAATCATTTATGCTATATTATGCATTTTCCTTTTATACAAAAGAATAAAAAGAACCACACACATGATGTTTCATCTTAAACGCTAGTGATTTTGGAGTCACATCCAACCACTAGTAGCGTTCAAAGACGGTGGAGGTAATTTCCATTCGTTGGCCCAAATCCTATGTACCCTTGGATACTAGACCAATATCGGATCCAAGAACCTTTCGTACCTTGGAAAATTTACATGTATTCTCTTTAGAAGGTATAACACTGACTGGGGAAAATAGGTGACAATATGGGAGGACCTGTGCTCCCTGACCATGTATGGGCTTCATTACCACATATTATAGGTTGGATTACACAACTTGGAGTTCATAGCCAAGTTTTCGAGCTGCAAGTATACAGGTGAAAGCCAATTAAACTAAGAATATAATCCAACAAACTTTCAAAACACAATAAGGAGTTCTTTACTAATACAACAAACTTGAAACAACATCAAATAGTTTAGGGCTCACTTTTAAAAATTAATACAAGATAAACACCATTGTATACCTTGTTTGTGTAATAAAGAATAAATCTAGACACTAGGTACACCATGGTGGAGACATGGGGTGGTCAGCAAAGGCATAAGCCTGATGTCAATGACCAAGTGTCGATAGATTCACAACAACATATGTCGAATCCTCACCCACATGCGCTTCCCAAACATCGTTCGACAAGCATTAGAGGAGACAAATCGACATGAGGGGAACCTATTGAGCATACCCTTTATAGAGGAGTTTTTGTGCATTCTTCTATGCATATAATAGAGTAGGGAGCCTCTCAGCATGAGGGTGTTCCACTTAGAAGCCATTATCGAGATCACATTGCACGCACATCTGTGGGATTGACCAAAGAGTATGTTATCCATGGGTCCAAGTTAGTACCCTTACATCATAGGTCTATAGGAGTATCTATGGCTCCAACTTTGGAGTACATACGGGATCGAGATCCACCCATTTAGGGGTATGCAAATAGGGCCACCATTGAGCATAGGCCTACGTAGACTCCTGTATGTACTCAACATATAAATATCACTATTGATATAGCTAAGGTAGGAGCCAATGGCACACCATAACACGAGCAATGGAGATCCAAATAGGTGGATGACTTAGGTAGCATCCTTGAGTAGCTAGGCTATAAGCCTTTGGCTTCGCCCACTCATGCCCTAAGTGAGCATAGTGTGAGTTCTATTAGGACTGCTAGAGAGCATGGAGAGTCTTCCAAGTTCCCTCATGTGATACATCCACCATTCATGCATGGTGGCACAGAGCACATAGCTCAACAAGATGCCAATATCATCTACACAAACAAGGGTAAAAGCATCGCAAATCAGTCATATGGGTATAAAACCTATAAGGTCGCTCACACGTAGCATGCATACCAAAGGCCTATCACGGCCAATCAACTTGATAGATCATAGATACTGGTATCTGAGCAACGATGATAGCTCCTCCAAGATCAATTGGAGGATGCTCGCATAGAAAGACAACACATTGAATAAGAGAATCTTCAATCATAGAGGCTCATTAGACAAATAATATATGAGTAGCGCATGCATGAGGAATGCATCCTTGTCCAAAAGGAGCACATAGAGCAAGAAGATAGGCTATCCAAGGCTAGTTTATACACTCATGTAGAGAGCAAAGAGTGCATTCAAAGAAATGTTTTCTCACAAGCTGATGTGCAGTAGGAGCGCAGATATGCTCACACTCATATTAGTGCCCTAAAAAGAGAACGACCACCACCACCCGAATATGATAGGCAACACCAATATGAGGAAGTTAAGAGAGATGGAACCGAGCAAGAGTATCCTAAAAACTCCCAATTTGAGGATGAGGAAGAACAATGTCCTACACCTCAATAGAGGAAGAATGTACCTCCAAGACCACCCCCACATCAGCTTAGGGAGGAGGAATTTATATCTTTAGAGGCTTATAAAGCCTTAGCAACAAAATTAAAAGCAATTTAGAGGTAAGGCATGGCTATTCAAAATCTGACATTAAGAAAGATTCATAATGAACCTTTGGACCCCTCGATACCTACTCCTACCTATCCTGAGCATTTTTTTATGCCCAGGCTAGACAAATTTAAAGGTGACAAAGATGCACAGGAGCATGTCATAGGATTTTTGGATGCTTGTTTCCAAATTACGAGCAATAACATATTCATCACAAACCTCTTAGGCCTAGCTCAAGAGTGGTTCAACCAGAAAAAGAGGCATAACATTACCATTTTTGAGCAACTGGTTTACGCTTTCCTTGAAAACTTTTATATTGGCATCAAGAAATAGGCTAGCCTTTTCGATTTGGTTGCACTAGCTCAACGTGATGATGAGCCAATTGAACAGTATGGAAAGAGGTGGAGGAGGTTTATGGTGAATCTGCCATTCCCTATTCCTATTATGGAATTGATCCAACATTCGAGGAAGCTTTGGCACAAGCCAAAGTAATTGAAGACATCAAGTTGCAAGAAGGCAACTTGAAGCTTAAGAATAGGAAAGAGGTACCCAAGAAGAGCTCCATGAAATATAAGGTCAAGCAAGCCCACGTCAACCAAGTGGTGCTAAACCTCCAGAGAGAGGATAAAGCACAGCAAAAACAAAATTATCAGGCCTAACCTCCTCCTGTGCAGTACCAGAAGTGCAATAATAATTATAAAGGCAAAAACAAATAAAAACACCCACCTCACCAATTCAAATCTTTTACGGAATTGCTAATGTCAATATTCCATAAATTGTGTGAGTCCAAGGCAATAATATTGCCCAAAATCAAGATGGTCAATCCAAATCAACCCAAGTCAAAGAGGTACCAGGATGACCTATTTTGCATCTTTCATCATGTGAAGGGTCATGACATTGAAGTATGTTGGTCCTTAAAGCATATTGTGTAAAATATGATTGAAAAATGTAAGCTTGTAGTACCAAATAATCTGCTAGCACCCAACAACCAAAACATGGGGATTTACAAAAATCCACTTCCAAACCATGAGGCACTATGCAACAATGTTGATCATGTCAACCAGGTGTGCATTGAACCACCTACCCAAGGGTTCGTAGGTATGGTTAGTGTTGTTATGATTCATGGGAGATATGAGCAACCGAATCAACCACGTTCTCCCATAAGAATACAAGCCACACTGAATCAACAATCGATGTAGAATATTCCAGGCCCACCAACTAGATCGATGGTGACCATACGGAGTAGGTTGGTTCAAAATCTACAGACAAATCCCGCTAAGTTTTTATATTTATGAGTTAATATAACAATACCTTAGGCATAGGGAGACTCTCATGGAAATTTTGAGGTCCATTTAAGTATAGTCCCAAGATGCTCAAGCATTCACCAACTTTGTGGGACACGTACAACAGTGCCAGGAACCGACGATCCAATTTTATGATCATGAAATCAGGATGATTCCCATAGACATGGATGACCCATCATTGCATATCATTGGATATTTCAACCACGTGCCATTCAAGAGGGTCTTGATCAACAATAGTTCATCGATCAACATCATAATGATCAAGGCGTTGAGTCCCTTGAAGCTATCTAAATCACACATTGTACCCACTGCATTCACGTTGAGAGGGTTTAACGACATGTTATTTTTGATGGTTGGCATAATTTTACTACCTATTTAGGTAGGCCTAAAGACCATCCCTATGATGTATCATGTGATTGAAGGCACCATGCAGTATAACATCCTACTAGGGATACCTTGGATTCGGGAGATGCGTTTTTTTCCCTCTATATTACATCAATGTGTGAAATACATTCATGAGGGATAAGTTCATGTGGTACCATCATATAGAGAACCATTTAAATTTGTGAACATGGTTGATCTACCAAGGGGTTTCATACTCCCATTAACACACTTGGACTTCTGACCAGCATCACCGGTTAAGAGTCTAGAATAAAAACAAAGAGTAGGTGCTCAATTGTCGATATCTATGTCACATAGATCTAAGCACACTACTACTTCCTTGAAAACAACTGCATCAACAATGCTTCAAGATGAGAGGAAGCTAAAGGTTAAAAGGGGAGAGAAATAAAAAAAACATATGCCCAAACCAATCATCGATGAGGCTCCAATTCCTATGGAAGTGGAGGAAGCCCAATACATAGTCGAGAAGGTACCTCAGCCTGCCTCGCCTACATCATCAGTAGGGTCATCCACACCGTGGGTGACTGTTCACCTAGCCAACACAAGGTTAGGAGAATATCTTATGTAGAACATCACCTTTAGACCAATTATGGAGATGGCACAAGAGATGGGCTGACACTATGCTCATCATTTTCTGGTTGGATAAGTGGTGCCATTAGGAGAGCTGCCCAACTAGACAAACTTCATCTATACTAGGCTAGATCAGCTTGCCACGTGAACACCCATGGATGAAGATGATGATGAACCATTCATAGTGAATGTTCATTATCTATCTAACCTTGAATATGCCAGACATATTTTTGAATTATATCATTGGCATGGGTATGGCCTTGGTCTTTTTGAACAAGGGCGTATGACTTTGTTCGAGCCATGTTATCAGTTAGAAACTGATAGGTTTGGGTTAGGATTACAGATACAAGGACTGGATGATTTACTTATAGCATAATTAGATCACTTGTACCTTAGTTTGGAGGACGATGTGGATTTCAACCCATATCACCCTGATCCTTCTGTGTTCTAGAGGGATGATCAGATGGTATCTTATGTCACCATAGCTCTGCTCGAGTCATATAACGAAGATACCTTGGTGTATAGTGAGATATCACCTAAAAATTAATTAGAGGATGGAGCTAAAGGTGGTATCATATTTACAACACTCATACTCAATTTTATTGGACAACGATGATAGTGATCAGGATGTGACTTACATGGGGCCACACTTGCTAGAGCATCCCATGCTAGTGAATAGTGGTGAAGGATTGTATTACAAAAGTGACGATGAGGACAAAACAAAGAGAGACTATCTTGGGCCTCCTTACCTACATCACTGTAATGCACCTTATACGACAAAGGACATATGTAGAGAGATCAATCTCAATCCTCTCCTTAGGGTAAGACCACCAAAATTTGAGGTGATCTATCACATGGTATTTCTTGACCTGCCTATCTACATGGAGCTCCGTGAGCCAAATGATCCCATCTTGCAATTAGTACATAGATAGGACGTGGTCGTCCATAGTCTGTAGTCTGCACAGAGAGGACCCATTTGTGCTTGTACTGTTAGAGCCAGATCTTGGGTATCGAGACTACATCTATTATGTAGAAGTTTGTACATGTGGTCCTAGAGATAAATTCCATTCCATCAACATGGTATCCATTAATTTGACCACTCATCTCTACAATAAAGTATATCCATACAAATCATTGTATCTTAGTGTAGATGCTATCGACTGGGATCATGCTGACTCACCTGTAGAGCTTGAAGATTTCTTCCCTAACAAAGAAATTCTACAACTATTTCATTTTTTACCAGGCTATGCTTGTGATGTCTATCATGCTGAAGATGCTTTTGATGCAGAACCTATGAACCCAGTGGATGACATCCACCTAATTCATATACCTCATTAGATTGAGGAGGGATCACATATGTTAGTAGAGGAAACCTTCGATGTGGATATTAGTAACGATCCCACCAATCCAAGGAAGGTTAAATTTTGAGAGAGTCTCACTCCATATGAGTGTTCCACTCTCATCCCTATGCTGAAAGAGATACCTAATATTTTTGCTTGGAATTACAAAGATATGCCAGGTCTAGACCCAAAATTGGATACCCATAACCTTTCACTAGATCTGTCAAAGAAGCCAGTCAGGTATACTATTAGAAAGATGCATCCAATAGTAGCATTAATGGTGAAAGATGATCTACAAAAGCTGTTGGACGTAGAATTTGTAATCTCCATCGACTTTCGGGAATGGGTGTCCAATATGGTACCTATACAAAAACCTGATGGAATGATTCGTATTTGTATAGATTTTAGAGATTTGAATAAGGCAACACCCAAGGACTCATTTTCATTGCCTAATATCAATGCTCTTGTAGATGCAACTATAGGTCACAAAATGCTTTCCTTAATGGATGGTTTTTTTTATTACAATAAAATTTAGATTAAACCCGAAGACCAACATAATACCACGTTTATAACACCATGGGGAACATTTTGCTATAAAGTTATACCATTCAGTCTTAAAAATGCTGGTGCCACATATCAGAGGGCCATGACATATATCTTTCATGACTATATGCATAAGATCCTAGAGTATTATACGGATGACTTGTTGGCAAAGTCATTACTACGTGTTGAGCATGCGGAGGTCTTGAGGAAGGTCTTCAATCACCTAATAGATTATAATGTCAGGTTGAATCCTAAGAAGTGCATGTTTTGCATAACTTCTAGTAAACTCTTAGGATTCATCATTCCTAAGTGAGGCATCGAAGTCAACTCTATGAAGATCAAGGCTATTCTAGAGATGCATCCCCCCACAAATATCAAAGAATTAAGGAGCCTTCAGGGCAAGGTAGCATTGATAAAGTGATTCATCGCTCAACTATCAGATAAATTTTGATCCATGAATCAACTGTTACATAAGGGGGTCCCATTCAATTGGGATGAGGACTATTCGAGCAGCTTTCACTGAAATAAAGCAATACCTAGCAACATCGCCAATGCTAGCTCCACCAAGGCCAGATGTGTCATTTTTGCTATATATCGGCAACCAACTTTGCATTAGGGACCATGTTAGTCCAAAAGAATGTGCAAGGCAAAGAGCAAGCCATATATTATATTAACCAAACCTTGGTGAGTTCCGTGCTAGGATATGCATATGTGGAGAAACTATGTTTAGCAGTAGTGTTCACTACAAAGAAATTTTGGCACTAAATGCTAAGTCATACAACATATGTTATATCAAAACAAAATCCTTTGCAGTACATGATGAGTTAGATGTATCATAATACACGTACTGCAAAGTGGATCATGCTACTAATAGAATTCAATTTGGAATTCATAATCTATAAGTCCATTAAGGGACAAGTCATAGATGATCAGCTAGTTGAGGCACCGCTATCAAACAGTAGGCATCTAACCATTGGGCTTCTAGACGATGTAGTCTTCATCATATCCGAAGCTCCCGAACCCGAAGAACAAGATAATAATGCTGATATGACTTTGTTATTCGATGGTTCAAAGTGTGAGGAAGGAGGTGGTGTAGGAATAGTGTTTTTCACACCATAAGGAGCTCCAATGCCCTTGTCATTTAAATTAGATTTTTTGTGCACCAAAAACAATGTTGAGTATGAAGACCTACTACTAGATCTCCACACATCTGTCACCATGAACGTTAAAATATTAAACATCTTTGGTGACTCCTTGATCATAGTAAATAAAGTTAAGGGGCTCTTTCAGTGTCAATGTCCAGTACTAAAAGCCTATAAATATCTTGTGACTACATATTTGGCTAAGTTTGAATGGTATGACATCGAGGCAATCCCTCATTCATCAAATAGGTTCACAAAAACCATGGAATATTTGGGATCCTTAATCCCTCAAAATCCATCTCCATATATCACTACCATCCATGTCGATATGCTCTCGCATCCTATAGCAGAGTGTGCAACCTTTGATAATAAATAATCAGTCAACATGATCAGTGTAGAACCAAAAGTTGAATGGTTCTACAAAGCTGAAGACTTTCTAAAGAAGGCACCTTGGGGGTCATTAACCTCCCAAAGTCCTATGTGGAGTGGTACTACCATTCACCACAAGGTTGTTTCCTAGTATACATTTGCAAAAGTAGATATGTAGGGGGAGCAAGTCATATTAGCAGTTGAAGTTGAGGCTTATCAAATTTGGATGTCACAAATCCAAGACTTCTTGAAACTTGGTTTAATTCGAGAAGAATTGTTGCATGTCACAAAATGCACATTCAAGTATAAAGCGACTAAATATGTCTTGCTAGAAGTTATTTTATACTGACAAGGCTATGATGGAGTTATCCTTCATTGTTTAGAACCCCAAGAGTCATCTTGGGTGATCTCAGAAGCTCATGATGGTACGTGCGATGGCCATTTCAGTAGCATGGCCATCGTCAAGTGCATCCTTCGAATGGGTTATTATTGGCCCACTATGGAGAAGGATTGCAATGTGTATGTCAATAAATGCATCAAATATCAGCATCATGCTAATCTTACACACTTGCCATCACAAGCCTTATAGCCCATCCAAGCGGCTTGGCCATTTTCTCAGTGGGGATTGGACCTCATAGGCAATATCTCTCCTCCGTCATTGGGCCAGTATACTTTTATTATCATGACTACTGAGTATTTTACAATGTGGGTGGAAGCAATACCCTTAACAACAATGACTAGAGCATGCATAGCAGAGTTTATACTCAAGCATATCATACGTCATTTTGGGATTCCATCCAAAATAGTTTTGGATAGTGGAACGTCATTTAAGAACAAAACTATGAGAGCTTTGACGTCTAAGTATAGAATCAAACATGACTTTGTGACTCCCTACTATCCGTAAGAAAATAGGAAAGCTAAGGCCTCAAACAAGACAATGGTTTCCATCTTGAAAAATATGGTACAAGAACACCACAAATATTGGCACATCTAGCTGCCCCTTGCATTATGGGCTTATAGGACTAGCATTCGGATGCCCACTAGGGCAACACCATTTTAACTAGTATATGGTGTTGATGCCATTATGCCCTTAGATTTGGAAATTCCAACACTGTGCATCACATTGAAAGAGTTCATCGATGATGATACTACGCGACAAGCTCACCTAGATCAATTAATGCTACTTGATGAACATTGTGTAAATGTCATTGAGCATCTTGGCATTTATCAAGAGCGACTAAAATGAGCTTACAATATCAAATTCCATTAGAGATACTTTGAAGTTGGGGATCTTGTGCTCAAATAGAACCAATAGAACTCTAATTTGCCACCCGATATGCGGGAAAAATTTACAACTAACTAGCTAGGACCTTTTATCAAATCTGAAAATATTGTTCTGGGTACCTATCGCCTAACATCACTAGGGGGTGTTGAAGAGCCTAAACCTCTCAACATCATCCATATTAAGGCATTATATGCTTGAGAGCTTAGAAAAAAGCTCCAAGGGTTCCTAAAACCACTTGGTCATTTCAGTTAAAGGCCCCGAGGGTTTGCTTAAAACCACTCGATCATCCCAAAAAGGCACCAAGGGTTTCTCAAAATCGCTTGGTCAACCCAAAGACCTTGAGGGTTTTCTTAAAACCACTCGATCATCCCAAAAAGACACCAAGGGTTTCTGAGAAACCGCTTGGTCAACCCAAAGGCCTCGATGGTTTGCTTAAAACTGCTCAATCATTCCAAAAAGGCACCAAGGGTTTCTTAGAAACCGCTTGGTCAACCCAAAGGCTCCGAGGGTTTGCTTAAAACTACTCAGTCATCCTTAAAGGATCCAAGCTCTCTTGTGAGTAGTTTGGTCAATCAAAAAAGCTCCAAAGGTACTTCAAACCTTTGGTCAACCCCAAAAGGCTCCAAGGGTTTGCTTAAAATCACTCGGTCATCCTAAAAATCTCTGAGGATTTTCTAAAAAAATTCTTGGTCAATTTAAAGGTTTCGAAGACATGTACTCGTCGTTTGGTCAAATATAAAGGCTCAAAATCAATAAAAATTTAAAAAGCAATAAAAAAAAATGATAAAGCATAAATTCAAAAAAATATTTGCATTTGCATTATGCATTCTCATTTGCATTCACGTGCATTCGCTGCATTATATTGCATATATGCATTATTCATCTGTTGCATTCCGTAATAGAATGAATTGTGTTTGTCAGTATTACAAATGACACTACGTTTGTGTTTCAATCGTGCACCTTTGCATTTATCATAATCCATCATTCATGTGAGTAATTATGTTTTTCAACACTACCCACTTTTTTGCTATGAATAATATACTAGGGTTTTCTTGTCATTCAACCATACCTAGAGGTCTTCTCAAGATTTGATAGAAAGCTTGCTTTGCTTCTACAGTCGAGGTTCAACTAGTATAGCCCTTAGCAAATCATAATATTATCACTAATAAACAAACTAAACAATACTAATAAGGACTAGGGGAAGATGAAATCCACAAAGCAAGACCGGGTATCCTGAGGAGAAAAGAGTTATTCTTGCTTGTCCCCCAATGCGAATGGTATGGGAAATATTGGCAATTGGCAAAAGGACAAGTTTATTTCCTACACATAATCCCTTGCTTATGATAAAATGAGTAATATCCCATAGTGATATTGAAGTAGGGAAAAAAGGTGCACCAAATTATATGAAACAACAAGTGTATCTACCCTATCTCATTAATGAGAAACAAAAAGGAAGCATGCATGCACGATTTATAAGAAAACCAACAAAAGGAAAGTGAAGTAAAATGAGCTTCTTCTAATTAATTCATTGGATAAGATCCAAGGTTACAGAATTCCCCTTGAGGGATCAAAATGGTGACACAATTTTTTACAATATTGGGTTCCCAAAGACCAAATCTCTCACAGAATCCGGGTGCACATCCAAGTTTCTCCACATACCCACAATTGAGGTGGGTGAACCAAAGCTGATGCTGCTTTTATATGTGTTCCATGATGTCTTATATTACTTCCCAAATAATTTTTATCACCTGCATATGCACACAAGGAAGCAAAAGGCTTCAAATAGCAAAGGTGTATGGTGAAATCATGCAATCCCCATAGGGGCAAAATGACATATAAATTAAAAGTGCATCAAAGGATATCCAAATGCTTTGAAAATTTTCAGATATATTAAAGAGGATATTTTTAGAGGATATAATTGAAAATAGATTCAAAAATTGCATTTGTAGACCCCTCGATTTGGCGTTGCCTGCCTGCAACCTGTGAAAAGGCAAGTGACAAAATATCAAACCTAAACTCATCCAAAACTCATGAAAATTGTTCAATATGCATAAAATGACATTTTGAAACAACCCATTTGATAATATTTTCAAATTGGAGGTCAGATATACCTGCATCAAACTGGGGTGCCCGGATGGGCCCTATGAGCCTACAAAAACTTAAAAATAGTATAACTTTCTCATTTTAACTCCAAATGACCTGAAATTTTAAATGTAGTATCATGTAATAATATAGAAAATATAAAATTAAAAAAAAAAAAAAAAACTTAAAAATTTACCCTCGTCCCAAGGGGGATGGTGGTGACTACAACTTTATGGAGGGCTCCCAAAGGAGGTAAACCTACCAAAACCGGAAACTCTTTGGTTAAAAACCATTGGAAGATGTTTATAGACTACCCAAGGTGTGTTTTCATCGAATTTGGTGAATAAATTCACCCAGATTTAAAATTTATGGTCAAATCGCCTTTTTGAGGTCACCCGAAAGCCTCCTTCGAAAAAGAGAGATTTCAAGAGAAAAAAGGTGCAATGTGGTGGGGGGAAATATTAGAAGAACTACGTTGCAAATACTAGACCTCCTATATGATTTTTTATATGATAATTGGATGTTGCAAATGGGGCTTATGTGCAAAAGGGCATGTGAGGGCATGTGTGGCGGGAGGTGCCACTTGTCAAATGGGAGGCATGCACAGGGTGTGGAAGGAAATATTCTAATTTGGAATTCCTCATGATGGATGTCATAAGTATTCCCTACTTTGTGCCTCGCATGCTCTATTAGATTGGTAAAATGGTCATTTCTAGGTGCCATTTGGCCAAATTTTGACTTTTTGGGGGTCAAACGTCACCATCGTCCCACCTTGGCACGATGGCTCACCATCATCCCAGGGTGGGATAATGAGAATATGCCACAATCCCAGGGTGGGAAGGTGGTGAAATTTGGGCCAAAACTACCCAAAATGGGTCAAAAGACTCCAAATTGCCTTCTAGAGTGGTTAGAACCACTGTGAGCCTCCTAAGGGTTGCATAAGAGATTGAATGGTGCCGATTTAATCATGTCTAATGGTGCGTAATCATAAAAACCACATTTTAGTGTCTATAGATGCCCCTTTTTGTGATACGATGTGTGTGGCATAGCGTTGAGCAAAAAATAGATTACTAAAATGTAGAATGACTACGGTTACTCGATAACCTAATAAACTTTAGATGCCCCAATCATGAAAGGGCACGACATTCTTGAATATTTTCTTCCAACGTACTGGATGAGCATGCTTAAGCTTAGACATTGTTTTTCATGAAAGTATGAGGTCCATAATTTCATAATGCCAGTAATTCTAAGTGTTATGATGTGATTTAGTGTGCTTGTTTGTTGTCCCAAGCATGGGCATGATTGTCTTTGTCAAAGATTCGTTGAACAAAGACAATTTTGCATAGTTGAGTGTGTGCTTAATGATTTAGACTGAGTATGACTACCCCCCTTAAGTTATGAGTCAATTAGGTAGTGACTAGTAATAAAATAAATGAGTCGCTTGACCCAATTGACTTATGTGATGCTAACCTTCAGTTTTGCTCCTGGAAAATTAGGGTAATTTTGGTGACTTTGATGAGGTTTCTAAGAGGGAAAGTGCTGAAAAATGCCTGCTCCGGGGGTGTTCTGGCCATACTAGCCTTCTTGGGGCATGAACAACTTTTCCAACCCTCCTAAGATCCTCCTAGGTTCATTTGTATCCATGTGAAATTTGGAGCCATTTTGAGCAGTTTAGGGGTTGTTTTGGAGCTATTTTGGGTCATTTTGGGCCAATTTGGCCTATTTTTTCCACCACCATCCTAGGTTGGGATGGTGGCATGTTCTACCACTGTCCTAGGATGGAAATTTTGGCCATATGTGTGCTCGCTCCACCCTAAGATGGAGGTGAGCCTGGTATGCCTATTTAAGCTGAAAATATGGATTTTGGGCTTATTTTTGCATCTTTTTCTTGGCAGTAGGAGAGGTGAGGAGTAGGAGAGATATTTTGTACAGAATAGTGCTATAAAATTCATCCTAGAATAACCATGAGTCAGTAGGCGGACTCAGCCAGTGGAGGCACCAGTGCGAGGAAGGTACACCAAGCACTTTTTATTGAATTTTCCTAATGTTAGGAATTGAATTTTTTGGTTTTATAACATTTTTTTGATATGGAAGAATACCACACTAAATTATGGGTAATTAAACCTAATTAGTGATATATGAACCAATTTTTTTTTTCCCCATATTTTTGCACAATGATATTGCATTTCGTAGGTCAAATTTTGAATTATTTTTGGTATTTTTGATGGCCTGAGAGGCCCTTTTGAGCCCAATTTATTGGAGTCGTCCCTGGGTGGGATGGATAGTGTGGGCTATTCATAGGCCAGCCCTTGATGGGTGGGACATAGGGTTGGGGTAATTCCTGGGTGGAACAGCCAAAGACTGGCTCCTAAGAGGGGCCATTTGGATTCATTTTGTTTGGAATTTTGGGGTCATTTGAGACCATTTTGAAGCTGCATCATTGAGTTTATTATCCCTATCATGTGGTGAGGAGTCGGTACTGAGTACCCACTCTCTTCAATACTATGAGGGATGCACTAACCCTAGAGGACTGGGAATGGCTTGATGCCATCGACCTCAAGCAGGTGACCTGATTAGAGGCTATTGTAGGAGACTGTGCATACTTGACTTCCCTGCTTGATCGATGGGATCCATGCACCAATAATTTCCACCTAACCATAGGTGATATGATGGTGACACTAGAGGACATATATTAGATTCTTTAAATTTTGATAGAGGGGCAGCCAATTCGGATGATGTCTCAAGGCCAGATACAGGCAGTGCTCGAGAGATACTTTAGTCATGACTTAGATACAGCAAAGTTGGACTGCCTGAAGGGCAACATGTTGTTGTCATTTTGGCATGGTACGGGGGTACTGGGGGTGAGGCATACACTATTGATGACCCTCATATCCAACCTACTATTTCTTGACTCTTCTGGGGTGAGGTTATCATGGAACTTAGTGGAGATGGTATTTGCACTGGTAAAGTGTGTTGTGGCAGAGCCATTGGTGATGGCGTGGGACACTACATTATTGGCACAACTCTATGATGAGTTGTACGATATATGCTATCATAAGAAGAAAGGCATAGGGTGCAAATTTTTATTGCAATGCTGGAGATGGCAACAAATAGCTATGGTGCGACCACGGGGGTTACCTTGGATGACTCAGGTACAACTAGTGGATAGGAATATAGGATATGTTATCCTATGCTAGAGGGCTTGGGAGAGGGGGCAGAGTCAGATATTCATAGGAAAGGTAGCCTACTATGCAAGTTTGTTTGTATGACTCCAAATAGGGTAGGTATACTAGAGGTCATATAGGGATTGCCCTGAGTGGGTAGAGATAGTTGTACAACTCTGTAGGGTGCGATGGGATATATGGGTGGTTGGGAAGCATGGGATAGATTGGGAGTACTTACATTTTGCTCAGGTGATGCGACAGTTGGGCTACACCATGGGATGCCAAGCAATACAATGTCTTATCTATGTTGTGGGAATGAGAGGACCTTGGCATATCCAGTAGTAGAGTTGGTGGCATGAGATACAAATCTGGTAGTAGACATTCTAAATGTGGACGATGTCGGGATGCATGGTGGATGACAAGGTAGTGGTGCAAAGAAGGGCCACTAGGGGGGGTGCAGCTAGGGAGGCCTACCAGGATGTAGTTGATGAGGACTAGGATGAGGCATGTTATGGCTTTACGGATCAAAGGTTTTCATTTTTGTATATCTTTTTTTGATTTTGAATGGACTTGATCTTGTAGGCCTTGGGGATGACTACCCATCCTTGCTAGGGATGTGAAGTATGAATCCTTGTGACTTTAGGGATCAAGGGTTTTGGAAATTTTGGCTAATGAAAGGGGCTTGATCATTTAGGTCTTGGGTATGACCACCCATCCTTGCTAGGGATGTGAAGTACAAATTATTACGACTTTATGGATCAGGGGTTTTTGGGATTTGTGGTAGTGGTGAAAACCACTGTTTATATTGGGGAATTGGGGAGGGAATATCTTGTACTTTTGCAAATTCTCAGAATTATAGAACCATTTGCATAGGGGGATGAGCAGGATAAACTTTTTGCTCAAGGTACCCTAGACCACTTTGTGGGTTTCATATTTCCTTTCACAAAAATTGGATTTATTAATGTAAAATGTGTTGGGATTTGATGTATACGAGGCACAATCTAAGCAAGAATCTACCTCCTAAAAATCATGCTAGTCTTCTACAAAAATCTGAGGAAAAACTAGATATAGCTGAGTGACCAAAAACCCTACTAACATTCTAAAACAAATGGCTAAGTTAAGGGAATGGACACGACTATGTAAATGTATGAACTATGGATAGAAATGATAAATAAAATATGGAAGAACAACATTGATTATTCATTATACCTAATGTGTGATTTTAGTGCTATACATGTGCGAACTCTAAAATGCAATGTATGGTGAAGCATCAACCTAATGCAAGTGAGAATGCAATGGTATGCAACTTGATGAGAATGCGATATTTTTGTATTTTTAATGTTTTAAAGATGTTCTTGAATTTTTTATATTTATGTATACACATGTGACCAATGGGCTTATTTGGGGGTCATTGGGGTGTTTGGGGTGACCAAAGGACTTACGGATGCCTTTGGGTCATTTTGGGGTGACCTAGTTGATCGTAGATAACCTAGGAGCATTTGAGGTTGACCAAGTGGGTTGTAGACACTCTTGGAGCATTTTTGTTTTGACCTAAACAGTTAGCGACCACCTAGGAGCATTTTAGGGTACTTAGACGGTCAAGGATATTTTTGAAGTGGTATATACTACATAGAGGTATTTGGTTGTGACCAAAGGGCTTAGGGATGCCTTTGGGGATTTTAGGGTTGACCTAGGTGATCATAGATAGCCTAGGAGCATTTTTACTTGACCTAGATGACAAAAAATTATTAGGAGCCTTTAGGGTGACCCAAACCGTTCAAGGCATATAAAAAGTGTCTACAGATGTCTAGGGATATTTGACTATGACCAAAGGGCTTAGGGATGCCTTTGGGGCTTTTAGGGTTGACCTAGGTGATCGTAGATAGCCTAAGAGCATTTTTACTTGACCTAGATGGTGAAAAAAACCACTAGAAGCCTTTAGGGTGACCTAGACCATTCGAGGCACATAAAAGTGTATACAGATTTCTAGGGACATTTTACTATGACCAAAGAGCTTAGGGATGCCTTTGGGGCTTTTAGGGTTGACCTAGGAGATCGTAGATAGCCTAGGATCATTTTTACTTGACCTAGATGATGAAAAAAAATGCTAGGAGCCTTTAGGGTGACCTAGACCATTCGAGGTACATAAAAAGTGTATGGATGTCTAGGGACATTTAAATATAACCAAAGGGCTTAGGGATGCCTTTGGGTCTTTTAGGGTTGACCTAGGCAATCGTAGATAGCCTAGGAGCAATTCTACTTGACCTAGATGGCAAAAAACTGCTAGGAGCCTTTAGGGTGACCTAGATCATTCGAGGCACATAAAACATGTCTACGGATGTCTAGGGACATTTTACTATGACCAAAGGGATTAGGGATTCCTTTGGGGCTTTTAGGGTTGACCTAGGTGATCGTAGATATCCTAGGAGCATTTTTAATTGACCTAGATGGTGAAAAACCACTAGGATCCTTTAGAGTGACCTAGACCATTCGAGGCACATAAAAAGTATCTACGGATGTCTAGGGACATTTAACTATGACCAAAGGGCTTAGGGATGCCTTTGGGGCTTTTAGGGCTGACCTAGGCCATTGTAGATAGCCTAGGAGAATTTTTACTTGACCTAGATGACAAAAAACTACTAGGAGCCTTTAGGGTGACCTAGATTATTCAAGGCACATAAAAAGTGTCTATGGATGTCTAGGGATATTTGACTATGACTAAAGGGCTTAGGGATGCCTTTGGGGCTTTTAGGAGTGACCTAGGTGATCGTAGATAGCCTAGGATATTTTTTACTTGACCTAGACGACAAAAAACCACTAGGGGCCTTTGGGGCGCTCTTTAAGAAAAAAATGGCCGCAAGTGAAGGATATTCAAGTGCTCAGGGTCCTTGATACCTTCAAGGGAGGCTAAGTGATATGTACCAGGTCCTATCTTACTAGTGATGACAAAGGGGCCTAGCTAGTTTACCGTAAACTTGTCCCACAGATGGGGTGACAATCTAGAGTTTTGTTGGTTCTCTTTTAGGACAAGGTCACCAACCTGAAAGTCTCAAATATGGACTTTCATATTGTAATCTCTCTTGATCCGCTCTTCATACAACCACAGATGTTCAAGGGTATTGATGTGCTGCTCATACAACAATGTAATTTGGTCTAAGCGAGCCTGTCACACTGTATCATCATCGATAAACTCTTGCATGGATATGCACAATGATGGGATATCTAGATCTAGAGGCATGAATACCTCCACACCATACACTAGAAAAAATGGATTTGCCCCATTGGGCATCCGAATGCTAGTGTGGTAAGTCCACAAGGCAAGTAGTATTTGTGTGTGCTAATAAGTGTGACTTTCTATAACTATTTTCTTTAGGATGGTAATTAATGTCTTGTTTGACGCTTCTGCTTGCCCATGCTTACAAATAATAGGGTGTTGAAAAGTTATGCTGGATATTATACTTTGCTATCAAAGCATGCACATATTTATTCTTAAATGATGTCCCATTATCCAAAATAATCTTGGATGGAATACCAAAATGACAAATGATATTATGCAATATGAACTCTACTATGCGAGGTCCTGTCATAGTGGTAAGGGGAATTGCTTCCACCCATTTAGTAAAATACTCAGTAGCCATAATGATGAATGTGTGTTGGCCCAAGGATGCAGGGGAGATCTTACCAATTAAATCTAGCCCCCATTGTGAAAATAGCCACACCGACTAAATCAGTTGCAAGGCCTAAGAAGGTACATGTGTCAAATTTGCATGGTGTTGACACTTCATGCACCTCCTCACATATGCACAACAATATCGCTCTAAGGTTGGCCAGTAGTAGCCCATGTGAAGAATGCAAATTGCAATTGCCATACCACTAAAATGACCACCACAAGTACCATCGTGTGCTTGGGCCATTGCCCAAGTCAACTCTTGGTGTTCTAAGCAATGAATGAGGATTCCTTCATAGCTCCGACAGTATAGGATGTCTCATAACAAGACAAATTTGGATGCTTTCTATTTAAATATCCTTTTAGTAGTGTGTTAAAAACTAGGGGGAAGAGTACCAAGATTTAGGTATTCCCTAATTTGTGTGGACCAGTCTTGCTGTGTGGAAGCCTCGATTGCATGAATCATTTGTCCCTTATGAAGTTCATCTTGAGAAAATGTTGAGTGGGAAAGAACTTGTAATAATAGCATTGTACTGCTATCAAAAGGGGTTTGGGGGAACAAAGTCCCCCAAGCGACATGATTCAAGCACTCATGAATGTGTGAGAATATATCATGATGAGGTTCTATTTGAATCATGTGGACTGCTAGCGTGGTTTGAGTGCTCTCACGCTCTATCGCTGATTGCGATAGCGTCTTTACTTGAATGGTTGTCATATCACCTGTGGGATCTTGCACGATCAAGGATCCTAAAGAGGCCATTGTATCCATAAAATAGTTATACAAGTGAGGGAGTTCCTCGATGTCATACCATTCAAACTTTTCCAGGAGTTTATCCATAAGGGCTTTGTAGGCTTGCAACACTGGGCACTTACATTGATATTTTCCCTTGACCTGGTTAACAATGAGCAAGGAGTCACAAAAATGTTAAGCTTAGTGATTTTCATGGCGATAGCCATTTGGAGGCCTATGAGCAAGGCTTCATACTCAAAATTATTATTGGTGTATGGGAAATCAAGTTTAGATGACATGGGTATAGGAGCCCCATGCGATGTGAAAAACATGATCTCGGTGCCACCTCCTCGCTCGTATTTGGAGCCATCGAAGAAGAGAGTCATATCTACCTATGACTCAGGCTCATCAAAATCATGTGATTATTATATTTGGAAGACTTCATCATCAGGAATCTCCATGATAAGAGGCTGATCATCCTAAATAGAAGCCTCTACAAGTTGATCAACAATGACCTAGCTCTTAATCAATTTTTTTCCAATAAAATCCAGGTCAAATTCTATCAACAACATGATCCATTTCACCGTGCGACTACTATGATAAGTATGAATCATCATGTATCACAATGGATTCTCTTTGGATACAATGTACATAGTGTGACTTAACATATAGTGTCATAGCTTCTTAGTAGTGAAAACTATCACTAGACATAACTTCTCAACATATGCATATTTGATCTCATTGCTCACCAAGGTGCGACTGAGATAGTATGTGGCCTATTCTTTGTGCAATTCATTGTTTTGGGCTAACATGGCACCCAATGCAATCTCAGTGGTTGAGATATATAATCGAAAAGGCACCCCCAGTCTATGTGGAACTAACACTGGTGATGAAACTAGATATTGTTTTATTTCATCAAAGGTATCCTAACATTCATCGTCCCAATGGAATGTGACCCACTTGTGTAAAATCTTGTTCATGGGTCGACATTTATTCGATAATTGTGCTATAAAGTGCTTTATGGATGCAATCCTCCCCTGCAAGCTACAAAGTTGCTTAATGGTAGTCGGGGGAGGCATTTCAAGGATGGCCTTGAATTTATTAGGGTCCACTTCGATGCTTTGTTTAGAGACTATAAATACCAAGAGCTTTCCAAATGTGATGACAAAGATGCACTTATTATGGTTGAATATCACATTATATTCAATAAGGCAATCAAGGACTTTGCATAATACATTTAGGTTCTCAAGACATAATAAATATTTAGCCAATAAATCATCCATGTAATCTTCCAAAATCTTGTGCATGTAATCATGGAAAATGTATGTCATGACATGCTAGAAAGTGGCACCAGCATTTTTAAGGCCAAAGGGCATGACCTTGTAACAAAATTTCCCCTAGGGCATTGTGAACGCCATCTTGATTTGGTCTTCCAGGTTAATTTGAATTTGATTTTACCCAAAGAAGTCATCCATAAGGGAGAGCATTTCATGGCTTGCAATGGCATCTACCAGGGCATCAATGCTCGGTAAAGGAAAATCATCCTTAGAACTCGCTTTGTTTAAGTATCAAAAATTGGTGCAAATGCAAATCCTCCCATCAGGCTTCTTGATGGGAACCATGGCGGATAGTCTACAAAAATGATAAACTTGGCATCCAATAGTTTCTATAGCTCATATTTGACCATCAAGGCCATTTTTGGGTGCATCTTTCTCAACTTTTTCTTGACAGGTCTAGCTTTAGGGTCAAGCATCAGATTGTGGGTAACCCGATTTGGATCTAGTCCCAGAATGTCCTTGTAAGACCATGTAAAAGTTGCCTTCTTTTCTGTGATAAGGTCTATAAAATTAGCTTGCTCTTTAGGGGATAGAATTTCCCCTAGCTTGATACATTATGGATTCTCTAGATTTGTGCCGATATATTTGTCAATCGTAGGCTCGATTGACATATGTGACCCCTCCTCTAACTGATGGGGAGTAGGGATCAAATGGATGTCATCTCCTAGGTTTAAATTCTCGATGGGAACCTTAGGTTCTATCTCATAATGGAAGACATCATGAGTAGGTCCTGTGGGGAATTGAAACAACCCATCATAAGTCCAATACTCAAAAGGTAATAAGGGTGAATTAGTGTAATCCCAATCAATAGCATCTATGTCTAGATGGCATGGTTTGGAAAGATCGATTGGGTTATGAAGTGGTGTGGTCAAATAAATGGAGATCATGTTGATGATATGGGTATATTCTCTAGGACCACAGGTGGATAATTATGCATTGCTATCATCTCCCACCCCTAGATGTGGTTCTATGGGAATGGTTATCTCTAGATCTATCCTAGGGATGGAATGCAAGATGGGATCATTAGGCTCAAGGAGCTCCATGTGTGTGGGTGGATCAGGGAAGACCTCATGATGAATCTAGCCTAAATTGATAGGCCTAGCCCTCAAGCATGGGCTGATGTGCAACTGATGGTATACTTTGTCTATGTCCATGGGATCATGATGATGATGTAGGTACTGAGGACCAAGGTAGGCCCTATTTGTCTCATCCTTATCATCACTATCATATATCAATCTCTCACCTCTACCCATAGGAATTGGGTGATCTAGAAGATGAGGTCCCATGTATGCTAATTCCTCATACCATTGTCCTAGATGATGACATCTTCTGGCACATTTGGTAGTACCTCAAGATCTTTAGGATCCAGTTGCTCAAAAAAATTAATTGCACCTCCCCTAGGAGGTCAAGCTTCCTCAGGTGGAAGAAGATGGTGCCAGATTGGATTAGGGAATGGGAATAAACCTATGAGGCCTTCCTCGTGATCTTTAATAGGAACAAATTACGAATGATCACTATCTGACTCAAAGGGGTCATAAGGGGCCACCTCATAACTTGACACATCATCTAAGGTCCACTTATATGAGGTGCCTCTATCTGACTCATCACAAAAATGGGGGCAATTTCATGAACTCTCCCCTCTTTCAAAAAGTGGGAGAATGTCACTGAGGATTGTGAGGTTCCCATACAAAAGTGGGAAGTAGTCCCCCAAGGAGTAGATTGTATTAGGATTGGCATATGGATCTTGAGCCAATCTATCCTCATGGCCTAAGGTTAGGAGGTTGAATCCTTCCATGAGGACATCTAGGGGTAAGGGATTATTGTGTCCCATGCTAGACTTGTCATAGGGCATCTAATATTGTGGTTGATAAGGGATCCTTGTGCCCTGATCATACAAGCCTAACTTATAACCATGCAAGTTGCATAGGTTAAGATACTTCAGGATGAAGTGAGGATTAGACAAGTAATTAATGTCTTCTCCAAAAGGCTCCTCATCCTCCTATTGTTGATAAGGTTTGATGCCATAATCTAGGCCCCCATAGATGAATTTTTTTTGATTAGGGGGAATACCAATAGGAACAATGGTGCCTATGGGAATATGGGGTCAACCCATGTCTTGCATCGACTCTATAGTAGGAGTAGTAGTGACATTCATAACCATGTAATCTCCTATTCTAGTGGAAGCTAAGTGTACTATAACCCAGGGTTGTATATTGAAGAGAGACAAAAGTGAGACCTAATATGTCTCCTCGTTTATCTCATGTGGTATCTCTCCATCATCTGGGCTAGGCATATCTTCTGTATATATAGTGGATATGATCGGTGGGGCCTCCTTAATAGGTTTCTTCCCAAGGTTCCTAGGGAAAGGATCCACTGGGGCATTAGGCATCTAGGGCAGAGACGATGATGATGATGACATACTAAGTGATGGTGGTGGGTTCGAACCTTGACTGGATCTATTTGGTTGAAAATCCAAATGTGTCAATGGCAAGGTCAACTCAAGGAACTGTTGCACCATGTTGTAGTACTTAAAGGGCTCTAGGTCCATGGGTATGACATTAACTTGCCCTTCATGAGTGTACTTGAGGCACTGGTGAGCTATGGAAGGGACACACTTCATGTCCCTGATCCATGGTCTTCCTAACACGATATTGTATACCATATCACCCTCCAGTTTGTGGCACATAGTCGAGATGATATTTTTTCCTACCTGAATAGGGAGGATGATTGTACCAACTATTGAGCATATGGCATCATTGAATGCTTGAAAGGTGTATGCAGATGTGACAATGTGGGATGTTGGGAGCTTCAAGTGATTGAGAGCCATTGTTGTTATGATGTTGCTTGAATACCCAGTGTCTATTAACACTCTCTTGTATGGTTTTCCATTCACACATGTGACAATGTGTAATAGGAGATCCACCATATCATGCAGAACCGGCTTATGTTCATCTTCTCTAAAGATAATCATGGGTTCCGTGCATTGTCACACATGCCCCACAAAATTGTTGAGGGAGTTAGCCTCCTGGGGCTGAAGCTCAATTGTCTTAAGGATCTCCATCAAGGCTTCTTTATGACGTTGCAATTGTTGTATGAGATCATAGATGGAGAGTCGTATGGATGTTGTTCTTAAGATCTGAGTGAGCTTGCTCTTGATGGTGACTACAGGCCTAGATGGGAGGATTGACATAGGAGGCGGTATAGGCTACGATGTCAAAGGGACATCACTATGAGCCATAGGTGGTGTGACTGGACTTGAATACTGCCTATTTCTAGTTATAATACTAACCATGCCAACATACCCATTTTTTGGATGGGCATGGTGAACCTCATTCACCTGGGGTACCAATTTGGCCTGCTCTACATGAGTAGGCAAGGGATCCTTAAAGACCTCCATTTACTAATTGTTTGGTGCGATGGGGTTGTCCACTTGGAGGGAATTCCTATCAATTAGATCTTGCACCAAGTTGTTGAGATTATAGCACATTTGCACATCATGCTCATTATGCCTATGAAACTTGCAATACAGGTCTTCTTTGTATCCTTTGGGCTTCGGTGCATTAGGGTCGATAGGTCGACTATCTGGCAGATGGATCGCATTGGCCACCAAGAGGTGATCGATCAATGAGTCCATGGATTTTTCTATGGGCGTAAATTGTCACTTGGGGCGATGCTATTTATTCTACCCTTGACTAGTCTGGTTATCCTTCACGTAGTTCATAGGAGTGGCCTGATAATTGGGCTTTTAAGGTGACACGGCTTGCGCTACCCTTGGGACACTAATGGCAACCTGATTTACTAATGCTAACTTAGGTTGCACTGGGGTGTTTTTAGCATTATTGTTCCATTATTTCTTATGAGGCTTAGCAATATCACCCTCTTGAATCTTGATTTCTTCAATGATCCTAGCTTGTGCTAAGGCATCTTCAAGAGTGGGGTATTGCTATAATTGCAACAATACGAAGATTGGCCTCAGGCAACTTTTGGAAAATATTCGAGTCAACTCCGACATGGGGAGAAGATAACGTAGCTTGGTGAGCAAGGTCTACCATCTATTGCCATAATTTTTTATTGACTCATCGTCATACTATTTCAACCTAGCTACATCAGCCAGCATTGCCTTCCTCTTGGTATTTAAGGCAAAGTGCTTTAGAAACGCATCAACGAGCTGGTCCAAATTATGGATGCTATGCTTAGGGAGTTGGTAAAACCACTTGAAGGCAAGACCAGTGAGGGTAGTCATAAATTTTCATAAAATCAAAGCATCATCATTATGAATACCAAAGCACTGGCCTAAGAACCTAGTGACATGCTACTGCACGTCCTCTTCTCCCTTAAAGGTGGCCAACTTAGGCAACTTGAATTTTTTTAGATAGGGAGGTATAGGCACTGAAGGATGGATGGGTTGACTATGCAACTAATGCATAGTAGGCTTTTGAGATCCTAACCTAGAGGTCTTGTTCTTGACTGACTCCAGGTGCTCTAACAATGCTTTGTATGGACATAAGGACTTGATCTCCTTATCTTTGTTCAAATCTTGCAGTGGAGGTCTAGGATCCTCCAATCAATGATGAGGTGGTGCTAAGTCACCCCCTACCCTGATAAGGTATCCCAACATACTCTACCTCTGGCTTATGTTCAGTATAGGCCCCATAAGGTGTCTCTCGAGCTAGTCTATAAGTGGGGGGGTCTACCTGTTGTAGGTGTCCTATGTGTGGTCAGGGAGGCAGCTCTCGATCTGGCCTTGGAGTTCAAGGAGGCAACATCGGATAAGGTTTTAGGGACCTCTCTCGAATGTGCATGGTTTTCCTCGGATGGAATTTTTGTCTATGTGTCTTAGGGGTAGGAACCCTCTCCCTCAAAGTCTTATGGAACAACTCATTGGTCTACTATTCGATTTTATCTTTCTCAAGCTAGTGCAAGCGATCCAATTGTTCTTTATCCCATCGAAGCTGCTTGTGCTGAGCTTGGCATTCTATATATCTTGCAACTACTTGCCTAATCTGGTCTATAGTGTGAGGCCTAGGGGGTCTATGTGTCTCACCCTACGGCCTACCTCGATAAATATAATTGGTGTCTTGCATAAGGTGCTTGCCTCGTTTGAGGTTTGTAGCATTGACTTAAGGTTCAAGCTGGAACAAGTGTTCATTACACTCAGCTATCGTAGAGGCACATCAGACATGCACATAATATTGTTTTTGAGGATAATCGAGGATCTCCTCATGTATTCCCTCTTGGAAAAGGAAAGTTAGGGCAGAATTGGCTTGCCCTGACTGACAGGTATCATCCCCATCGGGTTGCATGAGTTGTATCCTATCAAGGTGGCACAGAGGCAAAGTCACGTCGACTTGCTCTGGCTAGTGTGTGAAATCATGCTCCTTCCTAGGATTAGGCATGTTAGCCCTGGAGGGTATGTAGATGCGTGGCACCACTCTATCTATTAGCACCTTAGTACATAATTACATTTCCTCAAGGAAGGCATGTGAAGTATCTACATACTGGGAGCACTCTCCCATGTAATGCTCATCTTCCCTCGAGGTATCCCATGGAGGATCCCTTTCGGGGTGAGGCTCATGCCCTACTGTATTTGGACTATGCAAAGTGGAATATCACCAAGGAGGTATGACCAAGTCCCTAGGGCTATATTAGAGATGAGTCATGTCTCCAAACCCACTCTTCACAGTGTCCGCCTGTGCTTGGGCTTGCTTGCAGGTGCGCACCATCACACTCCTCATATCAACAACTCAGGTGGTTATCTTCTTTATAATTTCTTTTAGTGAAGTAGCAATCAAAAGGAAACACTCAATAATACAGATGATTATCTTGCTTAAGTTTTAAGTGTGAATCCCTAAACTATTTTGTGTGTTTTAGATGTGTTGTTTTTGTAAAGAATGACCTTGTGTCACATGTTTGAATTGTTGAATGATAATCTCAAGTTTAATTGGCTTTCACCTGTATACTCGTAGCTCATCAACCTAGCTATGAAATCTAGGTTATGTAATCCCACCTATAATGTGTGGTGATGAGGTCCACACATGGCCAGGGATCATAGGTCCTACCAGTTCCTCACCCAGTTCACCCGCAGTCTGTGATACAACTCTCCAAAGAGAGATGTGTGCTATAATCCATGGGCTATGACAAATCTTGGAACCGGCCTTGGAAAGATGGATCAGGCTCATGGGATTTGAACCAAGTGGATGGATATGAAACCCACTATCATTTATGCTCTGCCAATGGTTGGGGATGAAGTCCAACTCATTGGCATTTAAGTGAATCATGGTGTGTGTTGTTCTTTTTAATCCCAAGAAAGTAAGCAAAGAAAAATCCAATGAACATTCACTAAATGTTGAGCAAGGTGCAGCAAAAGTATTGTCATTGTTGTCAACACAGACAGATAGATCAGGTGATGCAGTTGATGTAGTGGGTAGGAGTTCAAAGGTCAGTCAAAACATGTACAGTGAATTTCCAAGAAGACAGAAGTGGCCCAGATTCAAAAAATCAAAGAAAAAGACAAGTAAGAAAACTGTCGTGATATCACGACATGTTTTCTATCGCAATATCGCGACAGGTTGAGAAGAAAGAATGCAGAAAGAAAAACATCGTGATTTCACGACATATCGAAGGAGAGAGAAGGTGCAAGAAAAATTTTCATGATTTCATGACATGAACGAGGAGAGAGAAGGCACAAGAAAAATTGTCATGATTTCACGACATGAACGAGGAGAGAGAAGGTGCAAGCAAAATTGTCGTGATTTCGCGACATGAACAAGGAGAGAGAAGGCACAAGAAAAATTGTTGCGATTTCATGACATGGCCGAGGAGAGAGAAGGTGCAAGCAAAATTTTCATGATTTCATGACATGTTGGCAGAGAAGGAGGCAAGTAGAAAAACTTTCGCAATTTCGCAACATGTTTGAAGAAGAGGCACAGGCAAAGAAAACTATCGCGATTTCACGACATGCTCGAGGAGAAGGAGCTCACAAAGAAAAGTGTCATGATTTCATGACAGGTTCCAAGAGGAAGCGTTAAGGAGAGAAAGTGTCGCAATTTCACGATAGGATTGAAGAGAAAGCACCAAGGAGAGAAAGTGTCGTGATTTCGTGACAGGATCGAAGAGAAAGTGCCAAGGAGAGAAAGTGTCATGATTTCACAACAGGATCGAAGAGAAAGTGGCAAGGAGAGAAAGTGTTGCGATTTCATGACAGGGTCGAAGAGAAGTGCAAGGAAGAGAAATATGTCATGATTTTGTGACATGTTTCGTTTTCGCTGGCCAAAGACAGAAAAGGCACAAGGCAGCGAAAGTGTCACGATTTTGTGACATGTTTTGTTTTCACGGGCGGAAGGTAGAAAAGGCACAAGGCAAAGAAAGATGTAATTATTTCATGACATGTTCTATTTTCACAGGCAGAAGGAAGAAAAGGCACAAGGCAGAGAAAGACGTCATGATTTCGTGACATGCTCTGTTTTCACGGGCGAAAGGCAGAAAAGGCACAAGGCAGAGAAAGATGTCGCGATTTCGTGACATGTTCCATTTTTGTGAGTAGAATGCAGAAAAGGCACAAGGCAGAGAAAGATGTCATGATTTCGTGACATGTTCTATTTTTGTTGGTTGAAGCCAAGAAGAGTAGTGAGAAGACGAAAGTATCATGATTTTGTGACATGTCTGGTTTTCGCTAGAGCAATCCAAGAAGAGTAGCGAGAAGGCAAAAGTGTCACGATTTTGTGACATGTCTGGTTTTCACGGGTACAAGCGAAGAAGTGGACAAGGAGGTAGAAACTGTCATGATTTCATGACATGTATTTTCACGGGTAAAAGGCGAGATGGGAAAAAAATATACAGAAATGTCACGATTTCGTGACAGGTCATAACAGCACAATAACAGATAGTTAACTGGAACAAAACAACAGTTAAAGGGGTAGTTGTAGAAGAAAAACATATAGCCAAAATAATAAAAGTTAACTAGAGTATATGTGGTAGTTACAGATAGAAATCATGCAGCTTATTAAGAACTGGAGTTAACTAGAGTAAATCAAACAGTCACATTAATAGAATCGTAAAATGCATGCATACACAGAAATGAATACGAACAATCTTTTTCGAGAAGACGTATAGTCATGGAAGAGATATACGTTGCATGTAACGTAATGCAGACTCTATAAATACAAAAGGAGTTACACAAAGAAGGAGTTACAGTTGAAAAGTTGCAGAAGAGAACATTAATAAAATAGTTATGGGTTGCATGCGTAAATATGGAAGCTAAAAATAGAGACTTATATGTTATAAAACTAGGTCTATATGAAAAATAAAGCTACTGCTGTAAGTGAGAATTTGCTGTGTAAAGAGGGTTAGAAAAGGACCGAGAGAGAGATAAGCAAAGCTGTGAGAGCGTGCAGAGTTTAATCAAGTTTAATTAATTGCATACCAGTTAGGGTCGTGTAAATAGTGAAGGCATTTTTATGTCACTAAATTAAATCAGAATTGTAGTCCAAGTTGGTGCTTGGCATTAGGGGTTGGTGCTCCTATCTATTGCAGCAAAAAAATAAGGGGTTGGTGCTCCTTCCAATGGGTGCTGGTAAAGTGTTTGTAAAATTGGTGTTTTGCAAATGCTGGCTTTGGATTGAAGTCCAAGCAGTCATTTTTAAGGAGTAGCCAAATTGGTGAACCTCGTTACATTGTGTGTTGTGGTGTGCTCTCTTGTGATTTTTGCTTTATCTATTTTCTAGTTCTCTTTGCTTTAGTTTTAAGAATTACAGATCAGATTTTTAGCTACACTAATTCACCCCCCCTCTCAGTGTCATTGTGAGAATATCAATTGGTATCAGAGCAAGGTTCCTGAACAAGCTTAATCAGCTAAGGTGATCTTGGAAGGAACACAATGGCAGGTAGTGAAGGATTCTCATCAAACAAAGATCCTTTGTTCAATGGAACTAATTACTCATTCTGGAGAATTAGGATGCAGACATATCTGAGTATGTTAGGATACGACATTTGGGAGTTAGTAGAAAGTGGATACACAACACCCGCTACTCCTCCAATAGATACTGCTGAGAAGAAAAATGCTGAGAATAACTCCAAAGCAAAGAATGCCATAATGTGTGGGTTAGTAGACAATGAACTAATAATGGTCATGAGCTGTAAATCGGCAAAAGATGTGGGACAAATTGAAGAGCATCCATGAAGGAGACAGCAAGATCAAGGAAGCCAAGCTGCAAACACATCGAGCTCAGTTTGAGGAATTACAAATGAATGACGATGAGAACATAGAGACCTATATGCTGAGAGTCAATGGAGTCATTAATGCAATCAGAGGACTCGATGAAGAGATCGAAGATGCGGTTGTCATGAAAAAGGTACTTAGAACTCTTCATAAAAGATTTAATTCTAAAGTTTTTGCAATAGAAGAGGCTAAAGATCTAAACAATTTTAGCATGGATGAGATGCATGGTTCTTTGACTACATACGAAATGAGAATAGGACAAACTAAGCCCATAGATAGAGAAGCTACTTTTAAAGCACACAAGAATACAAAAATTGAACAAGAATCTAAGGATGAAGAGACATCGGATGAAATGGAAGCCAAATTTGTTCGAAAAATTACTAAGGGAAAAAGAAAATATAGAGGAAAGTTGTCGTTTAAGTGTTTCAATTGTGGAGGGGTCGGTCACTTTGTAGCTAAGTTTCCAATGAATGAGAAAACCAAAAGTGATGAAGGGTCACACCAAGAAAGAAGTGACTGGAAGAAGAAACCAAATTTTAGGAAAAGCAATTTCAAAAAGAAAAGTTTCATATCCAAGAATGTCAACTCTTCTAAAGATAGCTCAGGTGAAGATTCTGAAGAAGAAACAGGTGAAGCTCTGTTCATGGCATTTTAAGAAGCAAAAACAGAAGAAAAACAGGAAGGTGATACAAAAAGTAAGGATGAGGTTGAAGTTTATCTAGAAAGAGAGTTGGTTGCTGCACTTAAAGAGTTGAAGACGAAAAGGAAAAAGAATAATAAGGTCTCAAGAAAGCTTGAGGATGCGAATGACATAATAAATAGTTTGAAAGTATAGACAAAAGAATTTAAGAAAATGTATGAAGAACTTGAAGTACAATTAACCATGAGAATAGATGAGTGCAACAAACTAAAAGAAGAGATTGTTGTTTTAAGAATGCGGCTAGAAGAAAAGAATCAAAAATTGAGTTGCTACCACAAACTTGAAGGAAGTTCTGCAAAGCTTGAAAAGATTATAAATAGTCAGAGGACTACAGGCATCAATTTTGGATTGGGGTTTGTTGAAGGAGAATCTTCAAGTGGATCAAAGGCCATGACTGTAGAACTAGTAAAGAAAGAGGATAAGATCAAGGTTGACCAAAGAAAAATGAATCTTGCAAAAGAAAGTAACAATGCCAGGCACGAGAAGACTATTGACAATGAGGGATTCACAAAAGTAACACATCAAAGGAGAAGAAAACTTGTAACTCCTACTACAAATTGGCAAAGACCAACTCCCAGGTTCAATCATTCCTTTTATGGTTATTGTTTTAAATGCAATACTTACGGTCATAAGATTTTATATTGCATTTATAATATAGGACAAAGAAATTTTTCTAGTAGAAATGTATTTTCACCCTTGATGGATTATGCAGTAGAATGCTATAACTGTCATAACTTTGGACACATTGCAAGAAACTGTAGAAGCACATATGCAGCAAATAAATATCAAGGAAGAAGATCTCAACCAAATAGTTTAAGGCAAAATAGAAAATTCATAGATAAACATGCATAGGCCACTGACAAAGAAAACTCTAAACAAGTGACCAAAACTATAGTTAAATCAAAATGGAAAGAAAAAGAGCAACTCGAGGAAGAAAAAGAATCCTTGATTGTACAGACAACATTCAAAGCACAGAACAAATCTACACCATGGATATTGGATAGTGGATGTTCCAGTCACATGACAGGAGATAAACAAAAAATTGAAAAATTATAGAAATATGAAGGGGGCTCTGTAAAGTTTGGAAATAATGATGGAGCCAAAATAGTTGGCAAAGGATCAGTCAAGATAAGTGATGGAAATATCAATTCCAAATAAGTTCTATTTGTAGTTGGTTTGAAGCACAACTTACTGAGCGTAAGTCAAATCTATGATAGAGGTCATGAAGTCATCTTTAAAAAGCAGGGCTGTGAAGTTAGAAAAGCACACAATGGGAAGCTGATAGCTACTGGATCGAGGACTTTTGGAAATCTATATACTCTCTTAGAAACTTTAGAAGGATCATGCTTGATTGGACAGGAAGATGAAAATTGGTTGTGGCACAAGAGGCTTGGTCATATTAGCTTTGACAATTTGGTAAAAATAAGTTCAAAAAGAGTAGTAAGAGATATACCTACCATTGGCAAACCAGTAAATAGCATCTGTGCTTCATACCAAAAAGGGAAGCAAACCAGATCCACATTTAAAGTAAAGGAATACTTCACCAAAGAAACCGTTAGAGCTAATACATACTGATTTATGTGGACCCATGAGAACACAAAGCATAAATGGTAACAAATACTTTATGTTGTTCATAAATGACTACTCCAGAATGACATGGGTGCTATTTTTAAAGCTTAAATTAGATGCCTTTGAGATGTTCAATATTTTTAAAAAATAGGTTGAGAATCAAATTAGAAAAAGAATTAAATGCCTAAGATCAGACAGAGGAGGAGAGTTTATCTCAGAGGAGTTTGCAGAATACTGTCAAAAATATGGGATCAGAAGATAGTTTTCAACAGCAAGGACACCTCAGCAGAATGGTGTTGTTGAAAGGAAGAACAAGATTGTGCAAGAAATGGCACGGACAATGTTGGATGAGAACAAAATAGCTGACAGATTCTAGAAAGAGGTAGTACATACTGTAGTTTACATTCAAAATAGGTGCATGTTAAGGACACATGAAAGCAAAACACCTTATGAGCTGTGGTTCGGCAGGAAAGCAACAACAAGATACTTCAAAGTGTTCGGTAGCAAGTGTTATATCAAACGAACTGAAGATAATCTCGGTAAGTTCGAAGATACAGAGCTAACGAAGGTATTTTTCTTGGTTACTTGACAAAAAGCAAAGCCTACACATGTTACAACAAGAGGCTAAAGAAAATTGTGGAGAGTGCAGATGTTAAAGTTGATGAAGGTAGAGATCGAGAAATTACTCATCAAGAAAACTACCCTATTTATGAAGAAGTCATTGAAGGATATGAAGAAATGGAAATAGAAGAAAATCAGAAAATTGACCCAGCTGATTTAAGAATTGACTCAGAAGAAGAAGAGAACAAGAAATTCAAAACAGGCAGCTGGCAAAAAAATCATCCTGGAGAATAGATTATTGGGGACCCAACAGTTGGTATTCAAACAAGAAGAGCCATAGTACAGAACTACTCTCTTTTATCCAACATTGAACCCAAAAATATTGCTAAAGCAAGCACATATGAAAGTTGGATGAAGGCAATTAATGAAGAACTAGATCATATTGAGAAAAACAAAACCTGGGAATTAGTACCATGGCCAGAAAATAAAAACATAATTGGTACTAAATGGATTTTTCGAAATAAATTAAATGAAGACGGACAGGTTGTCAGAAATAAGGCAAGATTGGTCTGTAAAGGCTATGCTTAGGTTGAAGGCATTTATTTTGAGGAAACCTTTGCACCAGTAGCTAGACTAGAGGCAATCAAAAATTTTCTGGCTTTAGCAGTCCATAAAAACTTCAAAGTTTATCAAATGGACGTAAAATCAACATTTCTAAATGGAAAACTGGAAGAAGAGGTTTACATTGAATAGCCAGATGGCTTCCAACTCGATGACAATCCCAATTTTATTTGTAGGTTAAAGAAAGCATTGTATGGTCTGAAACAGGCACCCATAGCATGGTATGCAAGGCTGGATAACTATCTTATTAAACAGGGGTTCAAGAAAGGTATGGTGGACAACAATTTATATATCAAAATAGAGAATGGCCATCTTATTGTACTTGTTGTTTATGTAGATGATATAATATTTGGTAGCAGCATGGATGAATATTGTAGAGACATAGCAAATAAAATGAAGACAAAATTTGAGATGTCAATGATTGGTGAACTTTCTTATTTCCTCGGACTGCAAGTCAATCAAAGTAAAAAGGGCATTTTTATCTCTCAAGTAAAATATGTGAAAGAAATGCTAAAAAATTTCACAATGGAGGATAGTAAACCTGTCAGCACTCCAATGACAACAGGTTGCAAGTTGAGCAAGGATGACAAATCTCCAGATGTAGATCAAACCATGTACAGGTCTATGATTGGAAGCTCGCTGTTTTTGATGACCACTAGACCAAATATATTATAGGCAGTATGCATGGTAGCAAGATTTCAGGCTAGTCCCAAAAAGACTCATGTGACAGCTGTAAAGAGGGTTTTTAGGTACCTCAAGGGTACTATGGAGTATGGGTTGTGGTACCCAAAAGGTAAGGACTTCACTCTTATTGCACATTTTGATGCAGATTGGGTAGGATGTATTGATGACAGAAAGAGTACCAGTGGAGGAGCATTTTATCTTGGAGACAGGCTGGTAGCATGGCACAACAAGAAACAAGAATCAATCTCTCTATCCACAGTAGAGGCAGAATACATTGCAGCAACAACATGTTGTACACAGATATTATGGATGAGACAAACACTGAAATATCTTGGTATTCACTTCAAGAGCCAATTTTAGTTAAATGTGATAACACTAGTGCTATAAACATATCAAAGAATCCGGTTATGCATTCTCAAACCAAACATATTGCAATCCGGTATCACTTCTTGAAGGATAAAGTTGTAGAAGGTGAGGTCAAATTGGATTTTGTTCTGACTACAGAGCAAGTAGCAGATATATTCACAAAACCATTGCCAAAGGAAGTTTTTGAGTACCTTCAAAGTAAGTTGGGAGTAGTCACATTTCCCAAGAACTGACTATCAATTGGAATCACATTCTCAGGGGGAGTATTTATGCCTATGTTTATAGTTTTGCTCATATTCATGATTTTTGCTAACTATAACAATGTGTATCTAAGAATGTTGTGCATAGAATCAGGGGGAGTCTACAGCAGCCCTTTGGTATTATTGTCAAAGGGGGAGAAGAATTATAGGAGAGTGCATGAGTGTTGCCAAAAATTCCAAAGGGGGAGATTATTGAGCAAGGTGCAGCAAAAGTATTATCATTGTTGTCAACACAGACAGATAGATCAGGTGATGCAGTTGATGCAGTGGACAGGAGTTTAGAGGTCAGTCAGAACATGTACAGTGAATTTCCAAGAAGACAGAAGTGGCCTAGATTCAGAAAATCAAAGAAAAAGACAAGTAAGAAAACTATCGCGACATGTTTTCTATCACGATATCGTGACAGGTTGAGAATAAAGAAGGCATAAAGAAAAACATCGTGATTTCATGACATATCGAAGGAGAGAGAAGGCGCAAGAAAAATTGTCATGATTTTGCGACATGAACGAGGAGAGAGAAGGCACAAGCAAAATTGTTGTGATTTCGTGACATGAACGAGGAGAGAGAATGCACAAGAAAAATTGTCACGATTTCGCGACATGAACAAGGAGAGAGAAGGCACAAGCAAAATTGTCACGATTTCATGACATGGCCGAGGAGAGAGAAGGCGCAAGGAAAATTGTCGTGATTTCGTGACATGTTGGCAGAGAAGGAGGCAAGTAGAAAAACTGTCGTGATTTCGTGACATGTTTGAAGAAGAGGTGCAGGCAAAGAAAACTGTCATGATTTCACGACATGCTTGAGGAGAAGGAGCTCGCAAAGAAAAGTGTCATGATTTTGTGATAGGTTCCAAGAGGAAGCATTAAGGAGAGAAAGTGTCGTGATTTCGTGACAGGATCGAAGAGAAAGCACCAAGGAGAAAAAGTGTCATGATTTCGTGACAGGATCGAAGAGAAAGTGCCAAGGAGAGAAAGTGTCATGATTTCACGATAGGATCGAAGAGAAAGTGCCAAGGAGAGAAAGTGTCATGATTTCACGACAGGGTCGAAGAGAAGTGCAAGGAAGAGAAAGATGTCACGATTTTGTGACATGTTCCGTTTTCACTGGCCAAAGACAGAAAAGGCACAAGGCAGTGAAAGTGTCACGATTTCACATGTTTCATTTTCACAAGCAAAAGGCAAAAAAGGCACAAGGCAGAGAAAGATGTCACGATTTCATGACATGTTCCATTTTTGCGAGCGAAAGGCAAAAAAGGCACAAGGCAGAGAAAGATGTCACTATTTCGTGACATGCTCCATTTTTGTAGGCTAAAGGCAGAAAAGGCACAAGGCAAAGAAAGATGTCGCGATTTCGTGACATGTTCCATTTTCACGAGCGGAAGGCAGAAAAGGCACAAGGCAGAGAAAGATGTCACGATTTTACAACATGTTCCATTTTCACTGGTTGAAGCCAAGAAGAGTAGCGAGAATACAAAAGTGTCATGATTTTGTGAAATTTCTAGTTTTTGCTAGAGCAAGCCAAGAAGAGTAGCGAGAAGGTGAAAGTGTCACGATTTTGTGACATGTCTGGTTTTTGTGGGCACAAGCGAAGAAGTGGACAAGGAGGCAGAAACTATCGCAATTTCGTGACATGTTGTATTTTTGTAGGTAAAAGGTGAGATGGGTAGAAAAAATATAGAAATGTCATGATTTCACGATAGGTCACAACAGCACAATAACAGACAGTTAACTGGAACAGAACAATAGTTAAAGGGGTAGTTGTAGAAGAAAAGCATGCAGCTGAAATAACAAGAGTTAACTGGAGTAAATGCGGTAGTTACAGATAGAAATCATGCAGATTTTTAAGAACTGGAGTTAACTGGAGTAAATCGAACAGTCGCATTAATAGAATCATAAAATGCATGCATACACAGAAATGAATACGAACAGTCTTGTTCAAGAAGACATATAGTCATGGAAGAGATATATGTTGCATGTAACGTAATGCAGACTCTATAAATACAAAAGGAGTTACACAAAGGAGTTATAGTTGACAAGTGGCAGAAGAGAACATTAATAAAATAGTTACGGGTTGCATGCGTAAATATGGAAGCTAAAAATAGAGACTTATATGTTATAAAAGTAGGTCTGTATGAAGAATAAAGCTACTGCTGTAAGTGAGAATTTGCTATGTAAAGAGGGTTAGAAGAGGGCCGAGAGAGAGATAAGCAGAGCCGTGAGAGCGTGCAGAGTTTAATTAATTGTAGACCAGTCAGGGTCATGTAAACAACGAAGGCATTTTTATGTCACTGAATTAAATCAGAATTGCAGTCCAAGTTGGTGCTTGGCATTAGGGGTTGGTGCTCCTATTTGTTGCAGCAGAAAAGCAAGGGGTTGGTGCTTCTTCCAATGGGTGCTAGTAAAGTGTTTGTAAAATTTGTGTTTTGCAAAGGTTGGATTTGGATTGAAGTCCAAGCAGTCATTTTTGAGGAGTAGCCAAATTAGTGAACCTCGTTACATTGTGTGTTGTGGTGTGATCTCTTGTGAATATTGCTTTATCTATTTTCTAGTTCTCTTTGCTTTAGTTTTAAGAATTGCAGATCAGATTTTTAGCTACACTGATTCACCCCCCCTCTCAGTGTCATTGTGATAATATCACTAAATGCATGCAAATAAGTGTGTTTTACTTTCATAAAGCTAGGATAAAATATATACAAATGCAAGTTATGAATGCAAATCTCAAATGCTAGCCTACACATGGGGTAGGCCTCAAGCAATCAAGCCAAACAAATGCATCTAAACTACAAGCTCTTTTTGGTTTTTTCATTTTCCTTATACTACCTTATGTGATAAGAAAAGAAAAAAAGCAATTTTTTTAACCTTTCTATGCAAACAAACTAAGGCAAGGAAACCAAATATTGCAATCACTATAAATGCAGCAAAAAAATAGAGGTTTTAGACACCTACCTCAGCAGATTTGGAGCCTCCAAAATCTAAAATTTTGGGCAAAAAAGGTACTGGTTCACCATCTCTCTAGGGTGGGGAAATTAGAAGCCCCACCACCATCCTAGGGTAGGACGGTGAATCCAACATCCCAAGGTGAGCCATATAAAGCCTCTGACACCGTTCCAGGGTGGGGAGTGGACACCTACAACACAAAAAAAGCAAAAAAAGCAAGAAAATGTCAATTTTTTTACTCAAAAAAAAAGGTACAAGGGCCCCACCATGATTGCCACTAAAGTAGGGAAAAACAGTGCATCAAATTATATGAAACAACAAGTGTATCTACCCTATCTCGTTAATGAGCAACAAAAAGGAAGCATGCATGCAATATTTACAAGAAAACCAACAAAAGGAAAGCGAAGTAAAATGAGATTCTTCTCATTAATTCATTGGATCATATCCAAGGTTATAGGAGTCCCCTTGAGGTCTCAAAAGGGTGATACAATTTGTTACAATATTGTGTGCCCAAAGACCAAATCTCTCATGAAATCCGGGTGCACATCCAAGTTTCTTCGCATACCCACAATCGAGGTGGGCGAGCCAAAGTTGCAACTACTTGTATCTATGTTCTATGATGTCTTATCTTACTTCCCAAAGCCTTCTTAGGACCTTCATCTACACACAAGGAAGCAAAAGGGGTAAAATAGCAAAGGTGTATGGTGAAATCATGCAATCCCCACAGAGGTAAAATGACATATAAATTAAAAGTGCATCAAATGATATCCAAATGCTTTGAAAATTTTTAGAGATGTTAAGGAGTATATTTTTATAGGATATAATTGAAAATAGATCAAAAATTACATTTTTAGACCCCTCGATTTGGCGTCACCTGCTGCACCCTACGAAAAGGCAAGTGATAAAATATCAAACCTGAACTCATGAAAATTTTTTAGTATGTATAAAATGACATTTTGAAACAACAGACTTGATCAGATGTTCAAATTGGAGCTTGGATCCACCTGCATAAAACTAGGGTTCCCGGATGGGCCCTATGAGCTTGCGAAAACTTAAAAATAGCATAACTTTCTCATTTTAACTCCAAATGACCTAAAATTTGAACTGTAGCATCATGGAATAATATAGAAAATTAAAAATTAAAAAAAGTAAATAAAAATATTAAAAAGTTACCCTCATCATAGGAGGACGGTGGTGACTGTAACTTTTTAGAGGGCTACCAAAGGAGGGAAACCCACAAAAATCAGCCACTCTTCAGTCCAAAACCACTGGAAGATGTTTCTAGACTACCCAAGGTGTGTTTTCATCGAATTTGGTGAATAAATTCACCCGGATTGAAAAGTTATGGTCAAATTGCCCTTTTGATGTCACTTGAAAGCCTCCTTCAAAAAAGAGAGATTCCAAGAGCAAAAAGGGGCAATGTGGTGGGGGGAAATCTCCGCAACACTACGTTGCAAATCCTAGACCTCCTATATGATGTTTTATGTGATAATTAGACCCATGTTATAGGCAAATGGGGCTCATGTGCAAAAGTTCATGTGAGGGCATGCGTGGTAGGAGGTGCCACTTGTCAAATGGGAGGCATGAACATGGTGTGGAAGGGAATATTCTAATTTTTCCCTCATCATGATGGATTTCATAAGGATTCCCTACTTTGTACCTTGCTTGCTTTGTTAGACTGGTCAAATGACCATTTTTGGGTTCCTTTTGGCCAAATTATGACTTTTTGGGGGTCAAACTTCACCACCATCCCACCCTGATATGATGGCTCACCACCATCCGAGGGTGGGATGGTGAGAATCTGCCATCATCCCAAGGTGGGGTGGTGGTGAAATTTAGGCCAAAACTGCCCAAAAATGGGTCAGAATCCTCCAAATTGCCTTCCAAAGTGGCTAGAACCACTATGAGCCTCCTAAGGGTTATAGAAGAGATTGAATGGTGCTAATTTAATCATGTCTACTAGTGCGTAATTGGAAAAACCACATTTTAGTGTCTACAAATATCCCACATCAATCCTCAATATTGATACCCTAGATTGATATCATAGATTGACATCCTAGATTAATATCCCATATTGATATCATAGATCGATACACTCAATCAATATTACAGAAATAGTTTCCCCCCCAAAGTAAAATCCCCAAAGGGAATTTTTTTAAGAATGTTATCAAATGTAAATTCCATACGAAGAAGATCAAATGAATATCAGAACACCAAAGTTTAAATGAAGATCAAATGAAGATCAAAAATCAAAATTAAAGCTAGATCAAATGAATATCGACAATCAAAGTTAAATCTAGATCAAATGAAGATCCAAAGAAAGCTCTAAGTCAAAGTGGAATCAAATCCCTTGCACAACTGTATATGAGCAAGTATACCAAAAAAATAAAACATAAAAGGGAAGGGAGTGAACTTGACTCCATGGAATTGTCAACACTAGTGTACCTTACACATGATGATATGTTTGATGCATTAGCACCTTGCTTATGTACAGACCAATATTTGAATGTGGAAGAGCTAGCTTCAGGTGTCCTATATCGCCTAGTGGCCTTAGTCCAACTAAAATATAAACAAGGATGATATGAACATATGAGGAACCAGATCTCACAGATGGGTTGAAAGAGTCCTGACTGGCATCTGAGGTATGTCTATGGTCTATCTTAATATACTCATGTGCACACACAGTTATAATGAACAATTAGGGCCTATCCTAGCAAAAGCCTCACATTTCATAAGTCTAGTGTGTTCAGTATGCAACTTTTGATAAGTCTACTAAGGTTTTTGAGTATCATGTAAAACCTCAAAAATCTCTCTAATAGCAAAAAAATATCAAATATCATCGACCATATTAAATAAAGTTATTTCAATAATTAAGCTGCAAAGTATCGAATCCATGATACATCATTTACATTGGCACAAATTTTAAAGGATATAGGATAGATATCGGATGGATATCAAAAATGATATCTAGATGGCCACTGATTATATTGTTCATAGCTTTCAAAATAAATAAAAAATAATATCAAGTGACATATTATATCATTCGTATCATACCATTTCATATCATTACATTTCATATATGGGTGATTAATTGATTAAATTCTTGTAATGAGGATTTCCAATTACATTCATGACTTTTACACATTCTATGGTGTTTTCCATTAGATTGTTAAACGCATACCACATTCATTCCTTAAGTTTTAAGTGATTAAAGCATATAGGTTCATTTACATTAGATTACCATTGTGTAAATAATGCATTACATACATTGTACCAGCATAGCGTAACAGTGTCATAAAATTAATGCATACAATAAAGCAATATCAAATATGTTAAGAGAAAACATCGCATCCATATGCATCCATCATAAATAACATATCTAAACATCTATATCACTGCATATCATCATCATCATCATAAATTAAAATAGCTATCTAGTGCATGTCATCCATACATCACATCATGTAAACATAGCATCAATATGAACATCTGCATCCATGTGCATAACATAAACATAAAATCATAAAAATATACAAGTACACATAATGAGCCAAAATGATCAATATCATATATATATGTGTCAAAAGAGTACATCAGAGGTACATAAAAATGCATGTAGGCTACAATTGTGTACATCCTCGACCTTACATATAAAAATAATACATCATAGTATCTCAACATATATACTATTGAGGTCCCGCACCCCTAGCCTATGAGTCACCACCTACCATCCTTGTGGCTCTTGTGCGAGCTAGCTTCATGAGTACTAGAGGACCTATGTGTCCTCTCAGTCCTATGAGTCCTATGGCTCGAGCTCATGGATGACTACCCTATAGTCCTGGATATAGTCCGTTGGGACCCTGAAGCATGAGAATCCTCGAGAACCTACCCACCTATAAATATGATATACCCCTCTAGCTAGGAGATGTGAGTTGCCCTCGTATCGCATCGATAGTTCCCCTCATCTATGAGGGAAGTGAGTCATATAATCTCTACCATGGGGTCACGATATCATGGCAGTGTGTACAATGGTGTTGTGGGTGGTGCCATGATAGCATGGGAAGATGAAGGACCTCCCTTCTGAGCCTAGGCTAAGTCCCTCTCCACTATAGCTATACCCAGTCGCACCTCTACCATATCACGCACACTATTGAGCTCCTAGAATTGCCTCTCCATCATTTTAGCATGCACTATAATAGTTGTGATCTGCTCCTAGGCCTCCTATAGTTGCCTCTCCTTATGATCCATCTTTACCTCTAGAGTGGTGATAAAATGTATCCCTATGCAACTGTTGGGATAGAATTCTCCCAACATAACTCTAAAGGTCAGCAACCTAGGCTAACAACTGCCCCACCTCACTTTCTAGAGGTACCTCACCCTCATCTAGGGCCTTATCCTGTGCCTTGACCTGTAGAGCCTCCTCTGTAGAAGCCTCTATGCCCCATCTCCCCTTAGTCTGTTGGCGCACTCTATGCCCATATGTATCGGCCTCAACCTTTGCATCATCTTCCACCTGGTCGAGGGGCCCCTATCCCTGCCACTATAATAGGAACCACCAAGTGTCATATGTTGGGGTGGTCCTAGCCCTAGAAACCCCATACTCCTATAAGTCATCACCTACATCCCGTAGTGGTGTCAGCTAAATACAGGGTAAGTGAGTCTCCAACACCATTTTCCTATAGATGATGGGTAGATTTGGGATGTCTTGCACTAGGCTAAACTACCACAAGATATGAGAGTAAAATTAATACTCCTTGATCTTGTCCTTGTGACCAAGTAGCTACTTGTCTCAATGAGCATGGTGCAGCCGCTCTCCAGCATCCTCCTATGCAGGGTAGTCCATATAGGGGCACCACTAAATGTCATCCAACCAGAGCACTCCAAATATTCCAATGTAGTGCTCTACGTCCCCTGTATGGGACTTGCTCCAAAAACCCTCATCCTTACGAGGCTAGCATACTACGTAGCACTGATGGGTATCATCAATAGAAGTGATAGGAAGGGGTAGCTCCACAATATGCTTGATCCTGATGTGCTACCAACCCCATATCTAGAGAAGAAAGTTGTAGTTGATCCCTAACCAACTCCTACTAGTGATCTGATAGAGCTCCTGATATAACTAGCACAATAGAGTGCTTCCCTAGGCTAGGAGTAGTGGTTGATCGATGGAACTCTAGGTAATCCTCCTAACACTGGAAAGAAGGTTACAGGGATCCTCATGCTCGAGGAGTTTGGAAGGATAATTTACATGACCAAGTTCATGAAAACTTCCTCTTAGATAGAGAAGATGCTCTCCTTCTACCAATACCCAATGTGGACACCACCATGGTCGATATTGCACTATGCTTCGATCACCGAAGATAGAATAAAAAATCTCCTCCTTTCTCCGGAAGGAGGAGGAGGTGATGGCCTCACCATCAATAAGGATCCTAAAGATCTTGTAGACATTCTGTAGTGTAATGGTAATCTCACCTATCGGTAGGTGAAATGTATTGGTCCACGTATTCTAGCGTCGAGCCAATGTAGTCAAGTAGGTCTGATCTACCTTGATAGTGGGTAGATCTAAAATGTAGCCAAATTCGATGGCTATAAACCACTGCCACTCTAGGGTAGTCAAAAATCAGTGAAGAGTATTCAAGATTTTTGGCTCCCTAGCTCTAAAGGTTAGCCTCTTCAAAGAAATATGGCATAAGGAAAAAGCTAACTAAAAACAACCAACAATAGCTACCAAATGACCTTAAAAATATCAAACCAATCTAATAATTGCTAAAAATGATAAAAAAATGTCAAAATTCATCAATAAAAATAAAAAATATATCTCAAAAGCGCAATAAAAGGCATTAATTATCAAAAAAACTTAGAAAAAATTTAAAAAAATGATAAATTTTTCTTAAGTCACAGAACCGCAGGTCAACCCTGCGGTCTGCATGCGATCAAAAATTAACCGTTGGAATTTGAACGCATATGACAAATACGGTCCCCAATATAACAATTTGGAATGGCATATGCCAGTTGTTGTCTAGGAGCGAGACCCATTCTAGGTCACTTCCTAGCCTAGCTAGCCAAAAATTAAATCCTAAACTAGCCTAGTCTAAGGTGAGGTTCATTGCCAACAGTTTAGTGAAAATTGATTTACCCATTAATTAATGAGGTTCATTTTTAAATTGGTAATGAGTGCGAGGACTCGGTTTTGAGTTACCTTGCCTGCACCAAGGCCTCTGCTAGTGGAGGGTTGTCCAGGGTCTGCCATTAGGGTGTGAGTGTGATATCGGGTAGAGGTTTAGCAGCATTCCGGATCAGGAAATGCTTCTCACCTCTTAGAAGCTCTCTAAATTGCAGTCGCTTTCAAGACAATAATGAAATTTTCAAATGGAAAAACTATTTATAGGTTTCCCTAATTTTGGTGGACTGTAGTTGACACCCATAGTCTTGGTATTAGAGTTTTTCACCCACAGGTCTGACCTACAGTTCCCAAATTTTGGAATTTTCAATCGTAGACTATACCTACGGTTCATAACTAGCATTAAATGTACTAAAATACCATCTTGGGAAGATATTAAATGATAAGTTAATGAATCCTAATAGATCAAATCTCAATAAAAGCAATAAATTTTACCAATTTGGTGATGTTCAAGCACCAGGATCAATTAAAAAATTCAAAATTAACAAAAACAATTAAATAATAAAAATCCAAATACACCTCGTATTCAGTTATTTACTCTATACACTTGGCGGTTGAAACGACTGATGCTCCATGAAATCCAGTGAGATGAGTAAATAACCATAAGGATGTTTGGGGTAAAATTGTCATCATTGATTTGATATGCTTCTTTTCAATCCCGAAGAAGGCCTTCGAGGCTAGACTGCTCCATGAGAACGAGGTGTTTCATGTCCTTTCTCCTATGACATCTTTCAACAAATCATCAACAAAATTGATTCAACACAAAACTAATTGGATTTGTATCATTTTGATTCCCTAATATGGCTATTATAGCCCGACTGCTCCATGGGATAGAAATGTGCAATTACTATTAATAGTTGGAATCATAATCTGAACTAGGCTTAGCCAAGTCATTAAAATGCTCAATTCTAAGTTTATTTAGATCATTCATTGTGGTCAAGTGACATCATCGATTTATTCATTTGTCATTACCCTCATCGATTCATCGCTTGAGAGGGTAGTCATATATCAAATCATAATCAAAGTCAATAGAAGATCCCTAAAATCATAGATCCCTTGATCTTGTCAAAATTGCATTGGTCCTTGTAAATCATTGTCAATAGCTATCATAAGTTTACCCCTTTTCTTGGGGCAAATAACAAATATGATATTTTATTTGTATCTCACCTCCTTTCATTCATATAGGCCTAACTACTATTGTAGCACCAAAGCTACCCGAATGAATGATGATGAGTGCAAACCCTTTCAAATTAAGCCTCCAAAGAGTTGGAAGCAATGATTACAAGATGCGCATCATTTTGCTGGACCTGGGGCATCTAATGTTAATCGAGATAAATGATCATCATGCAACCTTTGACATCATTTTAGGTGATGTATTTTTTCTCACACATTGTTTGATCTCACAACGCATCTTAAAATGGGCATCTGTAGACACCTAAAACACATCATATCGAAGGTGACTACTCATATGAAACATGCTGCAAGACCATATGGAAGATATTGGATAGACTTCAATATAGATAAGTGGTTCTCACCACTTAATTTGGGGTCCTTGGCCTAATCAGGCTGAACTATAGCTGAGACCTACGGTCCATAGTCTAAACTACAGTTGAAACCTGTGGTTTACAATTTGAACCACAACTGTCACCTACGGTCTTAACTGAAGTTCAATTGGTCTTCATCTGATCCAAATCAATTTGCACAACCATTTAATCTAGAAGAAGATATTTGAATAATGAAAACTTCCAATCCAACTATCCCAACCACCTCTTCTTATTCTTGGCTTCTCCATGAAGCCACCCCTAGCCCTTGGGTAGTCCTATAAGTACCCCTTAGAAATAGGGAAAAAGTATCAAGCAAGCATTGGAGATTAGAGTAGTGAAGCCCTGTTGGATTGTGGACTCACTTGAGTGCACTAAGAGAGAGATTTTTTGCTATCACTTTGCCAACCCAAGCATCATGACAAATTGTGCCATGGATGCCCTAAGGAGCTAGAATTCCAAGACACACTAATTCGGGCAAACGAAGGCCTTATCGAGCAATTCAACTGCTAAAAATATCATAGGACACTAAGGTGACCCTTTATCACAAATTTGACAAGGAGGATCAAGCCCACAACCCTAGAATTAGAGGGCAAAACCATTTTATTGCTCCCCGCGACTGAAAGTTATGGTTTACAGTGCAGACCGCTCATCCGAACTGCAGTTTGCAATAGGTTTAATATCCCCTTACTGTACCTTTTACAGTATTCTTAGTTAGGTTAGATTAATCAATTTAGTACTTGATTTGGTAGTTTAAAGACTCTAACTGACTGGATTAAGAATTTTATTAGATTTACTCTATTTTAGCAAATAGGGCATAATTAGTTTCTTTCTATGCTATAATGCTTCATTTCATATGTTTGATCCATTAGATTAGTAGTTGTAGTACTTATTTACATATTTATATCAATATTTATAATAATTGCTTATGTTTAGCATGGTTTATTTGCTTTCTTGATTTTGTGTTGCTATGCTATCTTTGTGTATATTTCCTTTAAAGGGCCTCATCATGAGAGGATTCATATGCTTTTAATTATTTTTTGTTGTTTCTTGACCATAGGGAATCAGATTCAAAGGAGATTCAACCATCCAATTCCTTCCTCAATGCGAAGAAGAGGGTTAACTCCACCCTAGAGTAGTTCGTGTCACCTTAAAGGCTTGAAAAGTACATTGTATCCCCAAGGGGATTACAACATTGTAATTGCATATCAAAAAGAGGTATCCCTTTGGTGCATTGCCACCTTTTTAGCTTAGGTTTTTTACTTTTAGTTACTTTTGTTTTCTTTCTCTTATCCATTTCCCCTAAACTATTATATTATAAAGTGTGCTAGAGGTCTCATCCTATAAAGGATACAACCTTTGTCAAAATCTTAGCGACCCTTAAATGAGATGAACCCTATGCTCTTGGGATTGGTCCTAATGTATCACTCCATGTGAGGCACTATCTATCCCATTTGTCTATTCCATACTACGTTCGATGATCGAGATAATTGAAGAGGATAATAGTAGTAATCAATGTAGACACCTAAAACATGTCATTTTTAGGGGAGCTACTCACATAGGCACATTCATAAGATCATATGACATAATCTTGGACTTTCCAAGCATCAAAAGTGGTTCTCACCACTCATATGAGGCACTTTAAGCCCATCCAAGCCTAGCCACTCAAGACTAGAGTGGCCAAAACTTAGTTGCTCAAGCTTAGAGTGGCTAGACCTTAGCTACTACAGATGAAAGTGAATAGATCTTAGCCACTACATACGATAGTGGCTAAGCCATAAAAAGTATTTTATCGATAGATATTCCCAATCACAGGTGGAAGTGGTAGTCTACATGCTATAAAGGTGAGCGAGAGTAACTTTTCATTCAGTTTCACAGCCAGTTCACATAGGGGACATGATTTTGCATCTAGACTTAAATTAACTGGTCTTTAAACATAGAAAAGACAAAAATCTTCTCATGCTAACCTTCACTATGCATGAGGGATTCAGTCCTAGGGATTGGGCATAGACCTAGTGTTTCACACACTTTAAAATGTGCAATCTTGAGAGTACCAAAGGGACACACTTGATCAACTCTATAGAAAAGCCTTGTTAGATTGGAGAGTCCACTTGAGGGTTTTCCACATACGTGATATTCAACGTATCAAGAAAAGCAACCATCATTTCAACATCGGATACAAGCTTTGATCCATAGCCTTGAAGCAAATGGGACAAGATTCTCTTTAGTGGCCGCTGTCTTGGACAGTGGCCCGTAGGCCTAGCTTAGGATTTTAGACATTAGTTTCATTATTGTATTTAGCATATCATTAGCATAGCATCATTTCATTCATTCCCATTCATAGCATAGGTTTAATTTGCACTTGCTTTCATTTTATATATCCATTACTAACAACGTCATATAGGGAGGCATTATCGGACATCTAAGCGTGTGTTTTTTTTTCATTGCTTATAGGGCCACAAGTTCATCAAATAGAATCTACAACATATGAGAGCAAAATGGATCCCTCTAGGAAAAAAACCTAGAGAAGGAGGCATCTGTAAGCCCTCATACATTTCTGTGTGCAAAATTAGGAAGCTTGTGATAGCACACCACCCCTTTGCAAGGGGATATTTTATCCACTTGTAACCTTATTATATTGAAATGGGTCTCCCTAAGAGGGATCGACATGTAACTGGATTTTAATATAAATAGACATATCTTTGTTACTTTTGTGTTATATGTTTTTTCATGGTATTTCATTTAATTTTAGGTTTAACACATTGCAAGAAGAGTAATAGCAATGCATGCACCTCGGGGTCGCTACAGATGGTGATCACAATGGGACTTCCACTAATTTTCATTTTTTTCCTGGATACTAACTTAGATTTATGTGCAGGCTTAGCTACTCTGGTCTACAACAACCATAAATCAGCCACTCTGAGCCACAATGACCAACAAAACCTTAGCCACTCTGGTCTACAGTGGCCAAAAATCAAATGCTCTGAGCCACAATGACCAATAGAGCCTTAGTCGCTCTTACTAATAGCAGCCAGAAACCAGTCGCTTTGGTCGATAGTGGCCAGCACTGGAGAGCAGCAAAGGATAGAACCTTGGTTCTCTGAGTTGGATTAGAGGTTGGTACAACTTCTCTGATATTTTACAGCTTTTTTTCTACTTCTGTGTGTCTAAAATAGTGAACTTAAAGCACATTTTTGTTTAGGAATTGAAAGAATAAAAGAAGAAATAATTAGGTGTTTTGCATATCTTAGGTCTTCTTTTAGATTTCCACTAGGCATTGCTAGGAACATCAACTTATGCTTGAAAATTTCACCCTAGGATCCAATGTGCTAGATATTTTATGTTGTTTGCTTGCTTTGAGGCCTTGCAAGAGACCATATTTGCATGAAATAAAGTTCAGCCATACAAATCATAGTCGTTCATTCATATTTCTAAATATTGAAATGTATTTTGCACTTAGGTATATAGGAAAGAGTCATTTTTGCTATATTATGTACTTTACTTCATGTAAGCTTAAAATGAACACCACACACGCACGTATCATTTAAACATTGGGGAGTTGGATTTCATCACCAACACTCAATTCAGTCCGGTGATGTTGGAATTTATCTCCTTCTACCGGTTTTCCCCCTATATTCTCCTAGAAATGGATTGAAGAACTTCTTCATAGTGGGGCTAAGTTACTTGTGTTCAAACTGTCTCCCACTGTTGAAACATTCATTGGTTCAGAGTGGAAGAGCTAGGCGAACCCCTCACTAGGATTTCAGTGGTGTACCCTAGTCTCTTTTAGGAAATCATGTTTGGCATGAGTAATATTTATTATCACTATGGATGAGCCTCCTCATTCTAAATCCAAATCAAAAACAAGAAACAACAAACAACAAAACATCAAAATACAGGGAATAGTTTAGGGTACACTTAAAATTGTAAGCAAGATAAATATTTTCTTGATATTATTTGTGCAACCCAAAAGCTAAATCTTCCAAAAAAATGGTCAAAAAAATAAGTAAACACCCTTAGTCTAACACCGAAGGATAATATAAGGCAACTCATATCCTTAGGCAAAGCTGCACATTGAAATACCTACTCAAAATATCATGAGATGTAGCTTCACGAGTCTAAGAGGTGATAATTCAACCCTTTGGGGATCTCCTCAAGAAACCCTAAATAGGGAACCACAACATGAAACTACATATCATAAAAACAAAGAGGCCTCATGAACATCATCATCAAGGAGACATGATAAAACCTCAAGGGCTTCCTCTAAATGCACAGAAACTTCTCAAAGACATGAGGAAGCTTCAATAGCTTCCTATTCACATAGACATAAAGAGGTTTATATACCTCGTTCTTCACATAGAGATGAGGTTTCCTCATATCCATCCTCATGGAGGGTGGAGAGAGCTACAAAACCCTCATCACCACAAACACGCACAAGAGTCGAAACATCTCAATATTCACGTGCAAAAATTAGAACAGATCAACCCACTAAGAGGTAAGAAACTAGAAACACATCCAGTCATAGACATCAAAGAGAATATATCCTTCAAACAAGAGGAATTATTCCATTAGACTATGACCTCATTGGAGTGAATGGCACCCCATGGTATTAGCCATGGAAAAAAAGACAGTTGGATGAGTTGAATCAATTTCACCCGAGGCCACCACCCAAAACTGTAGCCATAGAAAACTCTACATTCGAAAGTTCATGAATTATGACTTCTAAGCCCACTTCTCAAACTGGTGGTGCCTCAAGGTGACCCCACAATAAACATATAGAGTTTGACCATAAATACACCCAAAAATATATTGAACAAGTCACACTAGCTAGCTAAAGTAAAGAGATAGCAGAAACCTCTTCGAGGAATTTGCAAATTAGAACTACAAGAACTAAGTTAGATAAGCATGAGTATTCTATGACTGCACAAGTAAACCATGTGTGATGGTTAGAAAACACCTTATGTAAGGAGCGAGAGCTGGTAGAAGCTCTTGAACATGATAAATAAATAGAACGGTTGTTACGCAAACATGAGTAACACTTAAGAGAGCAAGCTGAGCAACTAGCTCGTACCAACCAATAAGAAAATAGAGATGATAATCAAAGGGATCAATGCGTAGACTCACAACATAATAGGTACACTAGAAAAGAAAGTAACCCACAATAAAACCACAAACTAAACCATAAACAAAATCAAATATATGGGTAAAGGGTAAACTTAATAGAGCCAGACCAAACACATATGGAATCCCCTCGTAGAAGAGAAGAAAATAGAGCAAATCAAATGGATAGAATTCTACCTCCACCATCACCACAGGGGGGTTGCAAGAGGAAGAACTCCTTGCTTCAAAGGCATTTTGAGAGCTTGCTAAAAATATGAAAGCCTTTGAGAAACAAGAGATTTTTGGGAGCCAACCGAAATTGAGAAAAATACACAACCAACCATTGTGTCCATAAGTTCCTAGCCCTCCCTATCCTAAGCACTTTAAGATGCCCAGGCTAGAGAAGTTTAAAGGTGAATAAGATGCACAAGAGCATGTCACCAATTTAATCAATGCAGGTATTCATATCAAAGACAATGATGCTCTTATACTAAGGATATTCATCATGACATTTTCAGGCGTAGCCACCCAATGGTTTAACCAATTTCCCAAGAATAGAATATCCAACTTTGAACAACTAGTGAATGCTTTTTTGAAGTATTTCTCCTTTGGTGCTAAGAGGAAAGTAAATCTCTTAGACCTAGCCAATTTAAGACATTATGATGATGAGCCAGTAATGGATTATGGGAATAGATGGAAAAAATTTATGGTAAAATTATCATTCTCCGTTCCCACAAAAGAAATCATTTGGATGTTCACCAAGAGTTTTTCCAAACACATTTACCTCTTGCTACAACTACAACAATATCCCTAATTTTAGGAAGCTTTGGCACAAGACAAACTCATTGAGGACATCAAAGTAGATGAGGGAACCATAAAAGTCTAAACCAAGAAGGAGTGGATCAATAATGACAAGAATGGCAAATATAAGCAAAAGAAGGAAAACCTTGCCCTAGTTAATCAAGTGGTATTGGCTACACCTAAGGACAGGGCTACATAGCAATCCTAGAATTATCAAGCACAACCCCCACCATTCAACTATGATCAAAATAACAATTGAGCGAGGTGGGAAAAATTAGATTCCCTGATATACCTCTTATAGATCCCAACCATCCTAAGCCAAAGGGATATAGGGAAGATCAATTTTTCCTGTATCACAGGATACCGGGGTATAATATCAAATTTTGTGTTGGTTTTAAACATCTAGTGCAAAACATGATTGTGGTAGGAGAACTAAAAGTGGACAACCCACTGGCCCTTGACAATAGAGATATGGGCATCTACAAAAAATTGCTTCCAAACCATGAGGCCCCTAGAGGGAAAGGTGCACATGTCAATCAAGTCCAAATTGATATGCCTACCCACGGGTGTGTTGGGATGGTTGAAATTGTCAATATAGCAACTAGTAGTAGATGGTATGGTATACCGCAACCTCCTACAGCTCCCATAAACATCCCCACTGTACCTAGGCAGAGGTAGGGGAAAAAAATCTTCCAGGTCCACCAAATCGAGTTGTGGTAAATATCTGGAGTAGACTTAAGAAAAACTTACAAATGAATTTGGCTAAGCTATCCATTTATGAGCTCATAAAATAGTCCCCAAAGCATAGGGAGATCTTGATGGTGATTTTAAGGTCAATTGGAATCCAACCACAAGATCCAAATGCATTCACCCATTTTATGGGACAAGTACAAGAATGCCAATAATCTATAATTCGATTATACGATTATGATATTAAGATAGTACCTACTGCCTTACCAAACCCTCCACTACACATTGTGGCATCAATCAAAAATTTAACTTTTAGGCAGGTCTTGATCAATATAGGTTCATCAATCAAAATCATCACAACAACGACAATAGAACACCTTAAGATCCCCAAGTCCAATATCGTTCTGGGAGCCTATACATTAAGAGCTTTGAATGATGCTTTATGCAATACTTTGGGAATGATAGTCCTACCTATCAAGGTGGGGCATAAGACCATCCTTATGATGTGTCATGTCTTGGAAGGGGCCATGCAATACAACATCCTCCTAGGGATACCTTGGATAAGGGACATGAAATGTGTCCCTTCTATTTTACACCAATGTCTCAAGTATGTGCATGATAACAAAGTCTACATGGTGTTGGTTGATGAGAAGCCATTCAAGTATGTTCATCAAGTGGATTGTCCAGAATAATTTGTGATTCCTTCTACCCACTTGTATGTAGAACCTTCATATCTAGCCACGTAGCTAAGTAATAAAGACAAAAGAGTATGAAAAGACCCGTCTGCATCAACACCTCATCTTGTGCACAAAGTGGCCAATGCTTCTAATCAACCATCAATGCCTAAAAAAAAACAATCAAAAGCTAAAGGCACCTATGGTTGAGGAAAACAAACTCAAGGAGACACTAACCATAGCTATTGAAGAGGTTAGGTTTTGTCATACCATCTCCCCACTAAAAAATTTGGATTAGGTTATCACATCATAGGTTGATATGACTCTCTAAAAGCAACCTTATATAGATTGATCTTGGGGTTAGGATAAGACATCAATTTTATTCCTTATCACCCACTAAGTTTGATACTTATGAGCAGTAGGTAAGTGGTCATGGTAAGCATACTACCACCCGAGACTTATCATCCAAGACTCACAATTGAGGCCATCCCAGTAGGGTACGACTCATGGGATGAAGAGCAAGAAGAAAATGAATATGTGGCAAGTGATGATGAAGCACAAGAGGACTTGGCATATCATCGGCCTTGCTACTTATGAAGACTTACTTGGTCCATCCATAACAAGAGTGGATACATATTGGATTAAAGTGACTATGATTCAGAGGACTCAACAAAGAGAGCCTACTTAGGGGTAAGACAATGGCCCCATGACTTGGGGCAACATACTAATACAAATGGATTCTTCATAAGTGACAAATAATATGAGGATGAAATAGATATGGATTACTTATAGCCAAGACATGAGCCCCTCGTCTTAGGGTTGCACACAAATACTAATAGATTTTGAATAAGTGATGATAATTTTGAGGATGAGACTAAGATGACTTATCTCTGGCCTCACCATTTAAGACAAGTCAATATGTTGGTGGAAAGAGAAGCAACACTTTACGTAATAGACCCTAACTTACAATTTTTAAAGAGACCTATTGACTTGAATGTCATTCATCGCATGGTCAATCCCCCTCTACCGACATTTAGGGAACTCTTAGAACCTAATGATCCTATTGTCAACTCGACTCATGGGCTAGATCCATAGATTCCCATTCCTCCAGAGCCTCATCGTGAGCATGGAAGGGAAACCTTAGAGATAATATTTCACCCATGTGGTCCTGGAGATTTCATCCCATCCATCAATACAATCTCCATTGATTTGACCACTCCAATTCATAACCCAGCCAACCCAAATAAACCTTTATGTCTTGACACAGATGATTGATTGGGATAACACTGATTCACCAATAGAGCTTGAAGATATTTTTCTAATGAAGAGATGTTACAACCATTTCATTTTGCACCAGGCTATGCCCATGATGTATTCCATGCTAGTTTGAATCCAAAGTCACTAGGACCTATAAATCCCATAGATAATATTTACTTGATACCCATGCCTAACCAGTTGGATAATGGGTCACATATCGCTATAGAAGCAACTTTCGAAGTGGACATTAGCGATGATCCTTCTCAACCAAAGAAAGTCAAGTTCAAAGAAAGTCTATGTCCAGAAGAACAATCCATCATAATTCCTCTCCTAAAATAGAGGCCAAATCTGTTTGCTTGGACTTACAAGGATATGCCTGGGATAGATCTAAAGTTATTCATTCACAACCTTTAATTGGACCCCATTAAGAAACCAGTCAAACAGAAGTTGAGAAAAATGCATCCAACCATCGCTTTGATTGTAAAGAACGAATTGCAAAAACTATTGGATGCAGTCTTCATAGTTCCTATCGACTACCCTGAGTGGGTATCAAACATGGTTCCTATGGGGAAACCCGATGAAAGAGTCTGTATCTGCACAAACTTTAGAGACTTAAATAGGGAAAATCCAAAGGATTCATTCCCATTTCCAAACATAGATTCTCTTGTGGATGCAATTGTAGGTCACGAAATACTTTCCCTAATGGATGGTTTTTTTGGATACAACCAGATCTGGATTAAACCTAAGGATAAACATAAAACCACTTTTATTACTCCATGGGGATCATTTTATTACAAAGTGATGTCATTCGGTCTCAATAATGCTGGTGCCTCATATCAACGGGCCATGACATACATATTCCATGACTACATACATAAGATCTTAGAATATTATATGGATGACTTACTTGCCAAGTCCCTATAGCTGCAAGAGCATGTTGAAGTTCTTAGAAGTCTTTAATCGCCTCATTGAGCACAATTTTAGATTGAATCCTAAGAAATGTATTTTTGGTGTAACTTTTGGAAATATTTTAGTATTCATAGTTTCTAAGAGAGGCATTGAAGTCGATCCTACAAAGGTAAACACTATACTAGAAATGGCTGCCCCTATCAACATTAGGGAATTAAGAAGCCTACAAGGCAAAATAGCATCCATCAAAATATTCATTGCATAATTATTAGATAATTTTCGGCCCATGAACTAGTTGCTATGCAAGGATTTCTCATTTCATTGGGATGGAGAGTGCCTATCTAGAAATGCCGCTAGTGTTGGCTCCACCAAGGTGAGACATACCATTCTTATTATATATTAGCTACAGATTTCTCTTTGGGCACCATGTTGGCCCAAAAGAATGTGCAAAAAAAATAGCAAGCCATATATTACATTAGTCATACATTGGTGAGTTATGAGCTAGGGTATGTGTATGTCGAAAAGTTGTGTTTAGCAGTGGTCTTTGCAACTCGAAAGTTGTGACACTATATGTTGAGCCATACGACCTATGTTATATCAAAAAAAAATCCTTTGTAGTACATGATGAGCAAGACATATCACAATACACGTACCATGAAGTGGATCATGATATTGGCAGAATTTTATCTAAAGTTCATAAGCCAAAAGTCCATCAAGAAACAAGTCATAGCAGATCAATTGGTAGAGGCACATCTTCAGGATAGCAAGCCTCTTACCATAGAGTTGCCTAATGATGCGATCTTTGTACTGTGAGATCCACCAAAACTCAAAGAACCTAAGAAGGAAAGAGACATGTCATTGTTATTTGATGGTTCAAAGTGTGAACAAGGGTGTGGAGCAAGGATTGTATTTATCACACTGTAGGGCACTCCATTTCCCTTATCATTCAAACTAGACTTCCCTTGTACAAACAACACAAAATACAAGGCATTGATCTTCATAATACAAGCAACCATAGCAATGGGCATTAAAATATTGAATATATTTAGTGACTCCTTACTCATAGTAAACTAAGTCAAATGACTATTCCAATGCTGGTGCCCACTCCTAAAAACTTACAAGGAACTTGTTGATACTTACCTAGCCTAGTTGGAATGGTATGCCATTGAGGCAATCCCTCATACATCAAATAGATTTGCAGAAACCATGGCTTATTTAGGATCATTAATCCCTTAGAATCCATCTGCTGATTTTACAACCATTCATGTAAAAGTGCTTGCACACTCAACAATACAACGTGAGGCTTTAGAAAATCAAGAATCAGTCAACATGATCAACATCAAACTAAATCAGGATTGGTCCTTCATGACTAGAGACTTCTTACAAATGGCACCTTGGGAATATTTGATCTCCCAAGGACCTATGGAGTGTGGTACAACCATACACCATAGAGTCATTCCTCAATCCGTATTCACCATCTTGGGAATTTAGGAGGAGCAAGTCATCTTTTCCATAGAGATCATGGCCTATCAAAATTGGATTTCACAGTTGTGAGACTTCCTAAATATTGAATTAGTACCTAAAGGTCTATTGCATACTGAAAGGTGAACATTCAAATAGAAAACAAAAAGATACATATTTCTAGGAGAAATCCTCTATAGACAAGGATATGATGGAGTACTACTCCATTGTCTTGAGCCCTAGGAAGCATCCTAGGCAATTTCACAAGCTCATGATGGCACATGTGGAGGAAATTTCACTGGCATGGCCATCGTTAAACGCATCTTGAGAATGGGTTACTATTGGCCCATCATGGAAAAGGACTACTATGAATATGTCAAGAAATGCATTAAGTTCCAACATCATGCAAATCTCATGCACTTGCTATCACAAGACTTGCAACCCATCCAGGCAACATGGCCATTCTCGTAGTGTGAAATAGACTTGATTGTGAAGATCTCACTCCCATCCTCAGGCTGACACACATTCATCATAATGACCACTGAGTACTTCACTAAATGGGTTGAAGCAATCCCCCTAACATTGACAACTATAATAAGGATTACGAAGTTTATACTCCACAATATCATAAGTCATTTTGGGGTCCCTTCGAATATAATATCGAATAATGGGCCATCTTTCAAGAACAAATATGTGCGTGATTTAATGAAAAATACCATATTCAGCACATTTTTTTAATGCCTTATTATCCACAAGCAAATGGGCAAGAAGAAGCCTCAAACAAAACAATAGTCTCCATCTTGAGGAAGACAGTGCAAGAAAATCACAAGGATTGGCACATACAATTGTCTCTAGCACTATGGGCATACAGGACTAGTGTACGGACACCCATTGGGGCAACACCATTTTCACTTGTATATGGAACTGAGGCCATCATGCCACTAGATTTTGAAATTCCAACTCTACACATAGCATTGAAGGACTTCATAGATGATGATATCGTGCAGTAAGGCCGCCTTGATCAGTTGACACTTCTTGATGAACGACGAGTCAATGCTTTAGAGCATATTTGTGTTTACCAAGATCGCCTTGCGTGAGCTTACAATAGTAAATTCCACTTAAGAGATTTCAAAATTGGGGATATTGTGCTCAAATAAAACCAATAGAATTCTAATTTACCGCTGCACCTGCGAGACAAATTCGCAGAAAATTGGATATGCCCTTACATGGTTTTAGAAAGAGTTGGACCTGGAGCATATCACCTTATATCATTAGATGGTGTTGAAGAGCTTGAACCTCTCAATATCATTCACTTGAAGGCATTCTACACATAAAACAAAATTCAAATATGTCATAAATATAAAAAAAAAAAACTCAAATATGTCATAAAATAAAAAAATTCAAATATGTCATAAAATCAAAAACATTCAAATATGTCATAAAATCAAAAACATTCAAATATGTCATAAAATAAAAAACATTCAAATATGTCATGAAAATAAAAAACATGGTCATCACAAAAAGCTCCAAAGGCATCTTAAAGCCCTTTGGTCAAATCAACTCACAAAATGCTCCAAGGGTATCCAAGCCGCTTGGTCAAAATTCCAATAAAAAATGCTCCAAGGGTATCCAAACCACTTGGTCAAATTCGAATCAAAATGCTCCAAGGGTATCCAAGCCACTTGGTCAAATTCCAATAAAAATGCTCCAAGGGTATCCAAGCCATTTGGTCAAATTCAAAATGCTCCAAGGATATTTCATGCTACTTGGTCAAAATTTAAAAACCCAAAGGCACAAAGCCCTTTGGTCACATTAATAAAAAATATATAAAAAAAACATAAAATCAAAAATGCAAAAACAATTGCATCTCACATCTTGCATTACATTGTCATTTCCATTACATTCGCATATGGTATGATCACACTAATACAAGTAATGCCATAGTTTGTATCATAAATCATTCAAAAATCCACCATCATCCGTTTATTCATGTGTGTAATTGTGTTTCTCAACACAACCATGTCAAGTTGCTATAAGGAACAGGCTAAGATTTTTAGTTATTCAACCATATCTAGCGGTCTTATCAATTTTTGTGAAAAGCCATATTGATTAGTAGAGAATAAGGAATAGTCATGAAAACCTCAGATATTCAAAATCCCATCACCAATTATAGAAACTTAAATCCTAGCTGGACAAGGGAATATGAAAGCTGCATATAGGGTTCCAAGTTACATAAAGTGAAAAGGGTCATCCTTGCTTATCCCCTTGTCCAACTGGTTCAAAGGTGTTAAGAATTGGCAAAAGGAAAAGTTCTACCCTACCTAGAAATGAGTGATTATCATCACTACATACATCCCTTGCTTTCATAAAAATAAGCAAAACCCTGAAACAAAGCCAAATTCAAATCTCAAAATCGAAAGTCCAAAATCTTCAAAAATTTGAATATGAATGCCCAAAGTCATAGTTCAAAATATTAAGAGAACAAAAACAAAATAAATAGTTATTATCATCACTACAAGAATCCCTTGCTCAAAAGAAAACAAAAAATTAGTTAAAATAAACGATGATTTTCATAACTAGACATGAGCAAGTATCCTGAGTCAAAATAAAGAAAAAAAGGGAATGGAACTTGAATCCCTGGAATTCTCAGCACAACTGAACCAAAAGCATGATGATATGTATAATACAAAGACATTGTGCATTTGTGTAGACCAATGTTTGAATGTGGATGAGCTAGCTTTAGGTAACCCAAGGTCACCTAGTGGTATAGTCCAATTGAGTCCAACATAGGATAAGATGAACAATTGAGGATCCTTGATCTTAGCAATGGGTTGAAAGTATCCCGCCTAGCATCGAAGAAAAATATTGAGTTCTATATAAATATATTCATTTGTACACATAGGTACAATGAATCCATAGGTCCATGATGAAAGCCTTGCTTCTTCAAAAGTCTAGTATGATCAGTATGCAACTATTGATAGGATAACTAGAATGTTTGAATCTCAAGAAAAGCCCTAAAAATTCTTATATAGCAAACAAATTATATCATCAATCATACCAACATTTTCTTTATAATATTCTATAAATTAGGGGGTATCAACATAGTAGGATAGATACCGCATATATATTAAAAGTAATATATAGATGATCATTGACTACTTTATATCTTTTAATTTACAAAAACTTATCAAGAAAATACATACATTTCACACCATTACATCTCACATATGAATACTTAATCAATTCTTATGATAGGAGTGATTATTTAAATTCATGATTATTTTTTTACTTTCTGTGGTATCACCCATTAATGTTGTTAATATCATATGCATTCCTTATGTTTTAAGTGATTAAAGCATACATGTTCATTAATACCTGTTGGGGCCAAATTTGACTCAACTTTGAAACCCCCAAATTTAAATTTTTGGTTTTAATAAAAGTACTAATATTGTTGGTCATTTCTTAAGTTGTTTTGAGTAATTCAATTTTTCTTTGGTTGGTTTGAATAAGTCTAACCTTAGAATTTTTAGTAATGTGGGTTTCATGGTATAAATCAAAGTACCTCAAATGGTTAGGGAAGAAAATTTCAAATTAAAAACCTATAGGCCCAAAATGACCACATACTTAGTAAAATTTTGTGTGATTTTTACTAAGTGATAAAACTGTCATTCTGCTCTAGAACAAGGTTGATAAAAAAAATCCACTCAACAGTAATGCAATTTTGCTTATTTAAAATAATTTTGAGGAACTCCATTCTAGGTCCAAATTGGAGTAGGATTGTAAAATCTACAAAATTTTGTGAAAGGTGGTGACGTTAGTAAGAAAAAAATGTTTTTGCATATACCCAATTTCGAAAACTTTTTTGCTCCCCGTACCGAATTAGTGTTATCCTCAAATCCACAAAAGTCTCAAGGATATGATGATGTAAGCAGATTAAAAGTGCGGATTGATAATCCAAAGAATAAATGAGTCTTTTTCTATTCGAAATGAAGATAAGGCGGAATGGTAGGATGATGTAAGAACTTGAATCTGGATCTGGACTAAGGAATATGCTCATTCTATTCAGAATGGAATCCGCACAAGTTATAAAGAAGAAGTGACATCATCAATTTTTTAATGCGGATTAGAAAAGATAAAAGCTCCAGAGTGGATTTAAGGTTCAAATTTCCAAGATCTGGATTGGATGTCCTGCTGCTAATTAAAGTGACATCGTCCAGCAGATGGGCTCCCAGCTTATACCAGATCTAATATGGACCATGGGATAAAGAAGATCAATTATGGAGGTCAGTTTGCTAAATTTGAGCCATTTAAAAGGATGTTCTTGCACCAGGACTATAACAAATTGGCAAGAAGATGAAGCATCGAGAGTTTATAAGAAGATCAAACTAGATACAGTTGCATATCGATGGTCACAAAGGCTTGTAGTGGTGGTAAAATATCCAAAGCCAAATAAATATGCTTTAAGGATACACAAATCAAACAAAAATGCTCATTGATCACCCAGATCCAACGGTGTGCATACGAAAAATCAATCGAAGGTTAATCTAAGCATTATTATTTCAAAAGGTTGATTAATTAAACCAAGGTACATATAAATGTTTCCCATTTATTAAAAACCATGTTCATATATACAATCCAATGGTCATGCCTCACCATAGTGTGATCTAATGACGACCACAATAGTGTGATATATTACCATCGATTAATACGAGTTGTTAAGGTTTAAAATATGAAGATTAACATTAGATAAATCATGAGTAAACGAGGACCAATAAACCACATCATTTCAAATGTTTATATATGAATAGGTATACTAACTATCATGAAAATCCCAGGGACATCAACGTTCATGCTAATACCTTTCAAGAAATTTTATTGCAATGCACACCCTGAAGATAACTCAAAAAGGTCTAAGAACATTAGAAGTAGCCATGACAGAGCTTGAGAAGATTGTAAACTTACAAAATATGCGTACTCATTTGTAAGGAATATTCGATGGACCAAGCCCCTAAGAGAAGGACGATCACTATGAAGAAATGCCCTCAACATATACCAAGGTAGAAATCAAATAAGTGATCCACTCGTAGCAAGGTACACTGAAAGACGATTATGAAGACCGATAACCAAGATAGGGTCAAAACAGTACACATGGACGCTATGAATCCAGAAGAGTATTCATGGAAGGAAAAATTCAAGGAAATCAAAGAAAATCCCATAAACAGTACTTTGGTAACGACAAGTAGAACAAAAAGAAAAAATATATTGTTGAATCCTTAGTTTCTAGGGCCAACCAAAGAGAGCAAAAAGGCAAAATTAAAATAAAAAAGAGCTCCCTTCAGTCCAGAGAATAACCTTAATAGTCAGTTTAGAGCCACGCCAACTGGACAACATGCATAATGAATTCAATCAGATGTTGCCAAGTGTACAGCCAAAATTCAACCAAAAATAACAGAATCAAGAACCAATAGCTATAAAAGGAAGCAGGCAGGTCTGGATTATGCATCAAGCAGTTGGAGAATAGTATTTTTGCTAAGAGGTATACTTGAGTACCCTATTATTTGTGTTGTATTTCTTTGTCTCTATTTTATTTTATTCATTCTTTCTTCCTCCCCTTGTTGTGCAGGATTGTATGATAGGAAATCATTCAAGAAGCTAAGAATATTTCCAATCTTATTGAGCCTAAGATTCAAAGATTATTCTGTTACCATATTGGAACAAGGAGAGTTGGAGAGACCTATTACATTATTTGAATAGAGTCCTCTTCATTGTATTGATGTATTTCTTTAAGAAAAATAGATTTAAAAGGCATCCCATCCCCTCTGCATGTAATATTTTATGAAATCAATACAATTCTAGGTTTTATTTATGTCATTTCTTTGTCTTAGTATTGTGTGTTTCTTTGTAATGGTTTACATTATTTGAACACATTATATATGCTTATTTCATTGGTTAACTCTTGATTTTATTAAGATATTAGAATGAGATTAAAAACGCCAAATTTCTTCTCCCCTTCTCTCTGTTTCATATTAAAATTGTTGTTAAATTGCTATAACAACCCAACGAATCTTGACACAAGTCTACATAAGGCATAACAGTTGGTTATTTTCATGCTTGGTCATTTTTAATAAAAATACTTATAGTTTAATATAAATTTGGAGCGTGCAAATTAGAATTTTAATTAAATAATTGTCATTGGGGTTTCCTTACCCATTTTTCCATCTTCTTTAGCAATATTTAGGTTTAATAGAACATGAGGCAGGTCAACCAGAGCCTGTAATAGCTCGTTGGTTTCAAATGGATTCTTGTAGTGTGATAATTGATTTCCTATGGATGCAAGAATCGGTTCCAACAATTTTTTGGTGTCGTTGTCGGGGAGGACTTCTTAGAAAGATTCAATTATCTTCTTAAAAGTTTTCTTCAATGATTATTTTTAATCAATGGACAACCAGTTAAAGTAAATAACCAACATTTTAATTTTCACTTTGTTAGAAGTTCTTTATTTTTCCTATGTCCGTAGTTTATGTTTTGAAGTAAGTTTTTACGTTCTTGATTTTCTTGAAAATTTCTCTTTCTTGATTTTCTTGAAATTTTGGTTTCTTGATTTTCTTGATTTTCCCCAAGAACCCACTCCTGTGAGGATGAGAGATAATATCAAGCATTCTTGATAAGAGTATACATTGTTCTTTCTTCACCCTAGTGTTTGTGACTCTACTGGACGAACCTAGAAGAAAAATATAAAAAAAATAAGAGAACATAACATATTAGCAAACACCAGGAGAAGTGGTAAGGAGCTATTTCTAGAACTCAAGAATCCAGAGGTATTTATACATACCCAAAAAACTCCACTTTTTAAGAATACTATTTATAATAGTAGATTAAATTCTAGTGGTAAAAGGTACGTGAAGAAAATCTAGAATACTATTACTGCTAATATTATTGTAGATGAATGTTTAAAATTAGTAGTAGAAGATATATGTGATTATCCTCATATAAAGGTAGATAATTCATCAATCTACGTTCAAACTGCCCAAACCCATACCACCGTAGGTGCTACATCTATGAAATTAAATTCAATAGTAGCTATGGCTCAAGGTAATGTTCATTTGTGGAGAACTAATAGATATAGGCCTTTTGTATTACCAATAAATTTAAATGCCTTACCCAATAAAGCTCACAAATACCTCCCTAAGTTTTTAGGAAATAGTGCAGTAACTAGAGAGGATCATATCAAAAGTTTCTTATATGCAATGGACAGTTTGGAAGTTGAACATGAAGATGTAGTATTAATATTTTTTTGTAGACTTTAGAAAAATATGCTAGAGAATGGTTTAATTCCCTTCCTAAAAATGATATCCCAGACTTCACCAAAATGGAAGAGGTGTTCCTAAATAAGTATGGTGAAAGGAAAAATGAACAATCATTGTTAATTGAGCTAGCCACTATGAAGAAGAAATAAAATGAGGTTGTTAGTGATTTTAATAGAATATTTTCAAAAACAAGAAACAAAATCCCTACCAACCTCAGGCCTAGTGATATTCAATCTATTTGTTTTTATAAGAATGCTTTTCAAGGAGAGTTTAACTATGAATTAAGGCAAGAACAAGCCACTACCATTGATGGTTGTATGGAAAAAGTAATGGATATAGAAAGAAATATGCTTGACAATGGTAAGATGAAGCCTTATTCTTTAGAGGTTAACATGCCTAAGAGAAAACCTAAGAGAGTGGCTTTTGATATACAAAGAAGAACTGAAATTGATCCTGTGGAGAAGTTGACCAGTCAAATGATAGAAATATTCAACAACATGAGTAATAGGTTAGCAAGAATTGAAAGAAATAGAAATAATGGTGAATATTCATAGACAGAGCGACCACATGTTGACAACCGTCCCCCTTTAAGAAAAATTACAACAAGAATTGGGGAAACAACAATGGTTTTGAAGAAGGGAATAGGAATAGGGGTAATGGGAATAACAACTGGAAAAATAGATATTCTGATAGGGATCAAAATAATGTCCCTAACCCAATACCATATGCCAATGTAGTTGAAGGTTTTCCCTATTTTTGCTCTACTTGTGATGCACCCCATAATCCTGATGCATGTGGAATACACCTAAGTGATCAACGTAATGTAGATATACATGCAGAATCAGAAGAGGATATAAGAATCAATGCATGTTGGTCCATTGAAGATGAATCCAGAGAAAGGTTGTTTGAAGAAGACATGGATAAATATGCTTCAAATCATCATCCTTAGATCTTAGTGATTGAAGGAACTAAAATCTTACAAAAATCACATGAGTCAAGATATGATAATATGAAGCAAGGGAAATTGATTCCCACTGCTCAAGAGGTTGAAGAATTAGAGGCAACCCATGTTTTAAATTTGAGGAATAGAACAATCCCTGAAAGAATAGAGAAATTATCTACAAATGAAACAAGAAGATAAACTTTCACCAATAAAAATATCAGTAAAGAGAAAACTGATAGGAACCCTAACAAAATTACTCCCGAGGTAATAGAATCAATAGAAGAAGTTCCCAAAGAAGAAAGTAATAAACCATTGGATATAAAGAAGATAGAATTTGATGTTGGGTCAGAACTCAGTAAGAAAAAAGTTAATATCACATTTGGTGAACTTATGAAAGTTCAAACATACAGAGAACAAGTATGCAGAGCTTTTGGATTAGTAGAGCAGAAAGAAGACCCTACTTGTCATGTTGCTAGACAAAATCAACATGATACAAGATCACCATCTTATTTTAGACCCTTCTACGTGTCATTAAGATATAATTCAGATGAAGGGGAAATATATGTGATTCATAATTGCATGCTTGACAGTGGAGCTTCACATAATATCATGCCTAAGTTAATAGCTGACCAAATGGGATTAATCTATACTAGAGATTCTGCCCTTGTTTTTGTAATGGATAGTAGACAAATTCCCTATGTAGGGGTGATAATTGGATTATTATTTTTCCTAGACCAACACCCCAAAAAGGGCATTGTCATGGATGTAGCAGTAGTTTATGTTGACCCATTCTTCTCACTATTACTCAATAGACATTGGGTAGAACAACTAGGGGGATCAATACAACTAGACTGGTCTTATGCTACCATCCCCATATCAGATAAGGAGAATATAATTTTGATAAGGGAACCATTCAATAAACACTCCGTAGAGTTAATTCAAATAGATGAAACCATGATTAACTTAGTTAACTCTATGGAAGAAAAAGGGATGGGAGTCTATTCAATATGGCACAACCCATTCCCGATGGAAGTACCAGATGCAAAGAACATGGACCAAGAAGATATGAGAATAACTGATGCTGAATCAAATTGAGTATTAACCCAAGAAATGTGGACCATGTCATTTGATGGGGCTAAATCCCAATCTGGAGTAGGTGCAGGTGTAAATTTGATTGATATTAAAGGAAATTACCTTGGTATCCCTTACAGATTGCAATTTCCTTGCACAAACAATGTAGTTGAGTACGAAGCTTTACTATTAGGGCTAAGGAAAGCAAAAGAGTTAGGTATTAACTACTTAACTATAATAGGGGATGCAAAACTTATTATACTACAAATAAAAGGTAAATATCAGACCAAGCATCCTAGACTTAAGCAATATAGAAATGCAGTACTTGGAAGAAATTGATAAATTTTTGGCTTTCAATATTTCATATATTCCTAGAGAACAAAATCATGTTGCAGATCTCTTAGCTATGAATGCCTCAGGTCTAGATCACCCAAAAATAACTACAGAATATATGGATAGATTTCCAACTATCTCAGTCTATAAACCTTATGTGCTAGATAACATAGTCTATCTTCAGGTTTTTCAAGATGATATAGATATTAAGGATTTTATGACTTTGCAAAATTAATATGCAGATGTCATATGTGATGAAAAATATGAAGAAAAGCTAAAAGATCAAATAGGAGAACCAGTAGAAGTAATCAAGTTGAAAACTAATAGAATACCCAAAGGATTGGTGTCTCTTGAAAGCCTATTTGATGATTTTGACAAAGCCTATAAACCTATATGCAGAGAAGTGATATCTGAGGATATTAATATTGGCTCAATGAAAGAACCCATAATAGTGAAAGTAGACATGGCACTACCTCTAAAAGAAAAACTTGGATATATCATTTTCCTAAAAAATAACAAAGAACATTTTGCTTGGACCTATGAAGATCTCAAAAATTTCAAAATGGATGTGATGACACATATAATACCCTTGAAAGAAGAGGCCAAGCCATTTAGACAAAAATAGAGAAAGTACAATCCAACTCTGCACCCAGTAATGCAAAAAGAGGTTCAAAAATTGTTGGACTCCAAGATAATAAGAAAAGTCAGATTTTCCTCCTGGATATCCAACTTAGTACCAGTTAGGAAAAATAATGGGGACATTAGACTATGCGTGGATTTTAGAAATTTAAACAAGAGCTCACTAAAAGATAATTACCCATTGCCTAACATGGAACAACTGCTGCAAGCAGTAGTAGGTTCAACTAGATTGTCCCTGTTAGATGGATTTTTAGGGTACAATCAAATTTTGATAAATCTAGAAGATAGACACAAGGAAGCATTCACCACACCCTAGGGCACATTTGAATATTTAAGAATACCTTTTGGATTGATGAATGCAGGTGCTACCTTCCAAAGAGTGATGGACTTTGCTTTCAAAGGACTAATGTTCAAAATTTTAGTAGTGTACTTAGATGATATTACAGTTTTTTCTAAAAATCCAAAAGATCATCTAGAACATTTGACCGTAGTTTTTTCTCGGTGCAAGGAATTTGGAATCTCTCTAAATCCAAAAAAATGCATATTTGGAACTACACAAGGAAAATTGCTAGGTCATATAGTTTCAGAAAAGGGAATAAGCATTGATCCAGAAAGGATAGAAGCCATTTCTAAAATTCCCCCACCCAAGAATCTAAAAGGGGTAAGGTCATTCTTTGGAAAAATAAATTTTATCAGAATATTTGTCCCAAATTTTATAGAAATGACCAAACCCATAAATGATATGGTGAAGAAAACTGGAGAAATAAAATGGACATTAGAAAATATGGAAACATTTAACAAGATTAAAGAAGCCATATCAACCACTCCAGTTTTAAGTTGCCCTAATTATGCAAAGGATTTTAATATCTACTCCTATGCATCTGAACATTCTATTGCAGCAGTTCTTTCACAGAAATATGAAGAAAATAATGAAATGCCAATAGCATTTATGAGTTCAGGTCTAAAAGGAGCACATATCAAATACACCCTACTAGAAAAACATGCCTATGTAGTCATCCAATATTTAGAACACTTCAAAGGTATATTTGGCTCAAACAAAGTTTACTATTGTATTCCCTTTATAGCAATAAAAGATATATTTTCTCAATCAGAGCCATTGGGAAGACCAACAAGATGGATGGTAAAAATTTTGCAATATGATGTTGAATTCAAAATAGTTAAAATAGTCAAAGGGTAGGGTTTAGCTAAACTGTTGGCTAACAAAGAAGAAGTAGGATCTAAAAATATTCTTACCATAGATCAGACATATGATGACAGAAGAATAAAAAATGAAGAATGTAAATGGTATGAAGAAATATTGTCATACCTACAAATGTTGTCTTTCCCGGAGATATGACAATAAACAGAATGAGGTCAGTCAAACTTCAAGCTCAAAAGTATTATATACAAAATGGAGTATTATATTGGAAACATCCTGATGGAGTATTATTAGTCTGCTTATATGAAAGAGAAGTCCCAGAAATAATTAATGAATTTCATAATGGTTTTTGTGGAGGACATTTTGCCCCAAGGGCTACAACTAATAAAATTATGAGGGCAGGATATTATTGGCCATCCCTTTTTAAGGATGTATATAAATATGTTAGGAATTGTCATAACTACCAAGTTTTTATAGGGAAAAAGCATCTACCAGCCATGCCCCTCAATCCAGTAATCATTGAAGCACCTTTTGCTCAATGGGGTATTGACTTGATTGGAGAGATCAAGCCTAATTCATTTGGCCAACATAAGTGGATCATAACTGCAACAGATTACTTCACAAAGTGGGTGGAACCTTTGAGAACATCTACATCTATTGCAGTCATCAGATTCATAGAGAAAAATATCTTGACCAGGTATGGAGTTCCTAAAAATCTTGTAACTGATAATGCTCAATATTTTGTGTCATATGAAATGGTAGAATTTTATGTTGAATATGGAATTGAATTATCTCATTCTGCTAATTATTATCCCCAAGGAAATGGTCTAGTTGAGTCATCAAATAAAAATGTAATAACAAGAATAAAAAGGTCATTAGGAAAAAACAAAAGGGGATGGGATAGTGAACTTAAATTTTCTTTATGGGCTGATAGGCTGTCTGTTAAAAGAAATACAGGAAGAACCCCCTATGAGATGGTTTATGGAGAAAAAGCCCTACTACCCCCAAAAATGGAAAAAATGGCACTTTTCCTTTTATTGCAAGATCATGAAAACCCTGATCCCATTCAGAGAAGGCTTGACCAAATTGTCTTGTTAGAAGAATAAAGAAGAGAGACCCTCAATAGAATGATGGAACAAACCTAGAAAACTGTAAATTTGTTTAATAAGAAAGCCAAGGGTACTCCTTTTTCTCAAGGAGATATAGTCATCTATTGGGATCCTAAAAATGATAAGCATGGTGAAAAGGGTAAGTTTGAACCTAAATGGATTGGCCCATACCAAATTGCCCATGTTATCAGTCAAAATACTTACAAGCTACAAAATTTGTAGGGAGAAATAATGGCTATCCCTATTAATGGCCAACACCTCAAAATGTACAATCCCTGTTGAAGGTGAACTAAAAAAAAGAGAAATAAAAAAAATAGAAAAAAAAAAATCCAAAAACAGAGTGGTGTATTTTGTTTATTAGTTAAGCTTCCCTTTTGTTCTTGAATAATTTTGAGTTTACTATATACAAAAAAAAAAAAAAAAAAAAAAGAGAAAAAAAAAAAAAAAAAGAAAAAAAAAAAAAAAAAAAAAAAAAGCAAGAAACACAGCAAGCTATAGCACCCTAAAATTGGCGTAGTTAAACCATCAGTAAAAAGTAAAAATTTGAATTTTAACCCCAAAATGCCGCTTGTTAACCGCTCACCTCATTTTTCATGCCATTTTTAGAGGTTGTTTTGACCGTTGGACGATATCATCGTCGATCTGACGATATCGTCCCAAATCGAGCGAATTCAGTCTGGAATAGAATGTCCAGGATGATTTCGTCCCAAAACCAAATTTTCATAATTAGCTTTTGTTCCAACGACCTCTCCAACTTGGGCAGAAGCATGTCTGTGCAGTTGGAGATTCCCACATTGGGTATCTCCTAGATTGGGATGATCCCCAACCTCCTAACCTCCCCCTAATCCTATATAAACTCAGGATTTTCCCAGTTTATCCTCCTGACTCCCTAACTACCTTCTGTTGATTATTTCCTCTACACTCTTTAGTTTTCTTCCATGAAACTCCCTCCCCTATCATTTGCACTTGTGTTTTCAAGTTTTTGTTGCAGGATTTCATTGTGTTTCAATCGGAGATAGCTCGGATCATCGTAGGTGATTCAACCACAATTTTGGATGATCTTGTCAAGATCGGCGATGATCTCGTATGATTGTAGACGATCTTGGTATGCAATTTAGCTTGGGGGCAATTAGAGCCCTGAGTTTGCATTCTCTATCTCATTTTCCTTATTTATTGGTGCATTAGATTAATTTACTTCTATTTTGCATCTTGGAGTTCACCTCATTTAGCATAATTGCATGATAAAATTCAAAATAAGTTACCAAAACATTGCATCTCATTTAATTTGATATCTGGATTTATCATTTAAGCATCTATACTCTTATTTCTATCATTTTGCATCATTCTTGCAATTGTATTTTTGGTTTTTGGTGTCTATTTTCTTGATTGCAAGTTTTTGATGAATTTGCCTGACAAATTTGTCAGGTCATTGACGATCTTGGGTGATCTCGGATGATCTCCTATGATTTGGGATGATTTTGTACAATTACAGATGATCCTGTCATATCCGAGATGATCTGGACTCCTACAAGCTTCAGAATCTTCATCAGACATCAGAAATCAGGTGTACTCTTCTCCATTTTATATATTCTCTGTATTTAATCACATTAGGATTCATTTATGTATGATGTCTTCATATAAATTAGAATTTCATATAGAATAGCTTAGCTTCATTTTTGCCAACCTAGGAATCTGAATGATTGAACATAAAATGAACAAATCAAACCCATTCTCAACCTAGGCATGGAAACTGCCACTCAAAGTTTCCTAGTGAACCCCACCATCCATCAAAAATTCACCTTTATACCCCTCCCCCGAGAGGCGCGACCTTCAAAGGGCCTCTCCGTCTGAGGTATTTTTCCATCCTTTTCTCACCCCCCTTCCGGTCATGGATCCTTTAGCTTGAAGGTAAGGGTGAAAAAAATTTGGGCGATACATTTTGGTGAACCCAACGTGAAACTAAAACACCTTTTGAAAACAATCAAAAAAAAAACACACATTATTAAGAACATCTAGAATCATTAGAAAAATTTTAAATTTGCATATCATACTTAGATGGTAGATTATAATAGAAGATGAGTTGTCTCCATAAATGTTGAAAATCAATTAACGGCCATAGAGATTACTTATGTGCTTAGAGTACCTCAAACATATAGAGCCCAACCTTTGTGGGATGAACTTGATAGGAGATTGGGTATTATTGAATCTAGATCTGCAGAACTTAGGCAAATTAAGAGGTTTGTCCTAGATAGAATCTTGGATCCTGATCAGGTGACTTTGTATCATGAACTTCAGAGAGCTTTCCATAGGTGGTTAGCCGATAAAAGAGCACTTGTGTCTTCTGAATTATACACCTTTGAGGAATACCTTGAGAACATAGTTGTAGTACATAAATTTCTATCTCGTATAGAGGATCAAGAAGTCATTCTTATAGATAGAAAGAGATGGAATAGAGTTCCTAGAGCTGTGTTGTATCGAGAGTATTTCCATGAACTTTATTTTTACATTTCAGAGTCTAAAATAGATCATATTACCATAGCACACTTTGTCAAGTTCTTGAAAAACAACTTCCAATTTGAAGAGGAGCATTTCATGACTCCTGATGAACTTGACCCTATCAATGATATCCATAAACTATTCATAGAAAACTAAGTGATTCTTTCTACTATTGTTTATTATAACTAGCATGATGTTTGTTATTTTTATTCTCGTAAAATAATAATATAATAAAATCACACAAAAAACAAAAAACAACAAAACAAAATATTTTCCTTTTAAAGTATTATAGTAGGTATATAGTTAAAATATATACCTCTCAACCCTATCGCATATATATATATATAAGTATATATATTTGCTAAAACCTAAGTTTAGCACAATGCCTAGACTTAGGAATGGAAAACAAACCGAAGAAGATGAAGATTGGTTAGGAAGACCATTAACTGACCAAAATGTCCCTCTTGAGGACCAAGTTCAAGAAGAAGAAACCCTAGACCAACAAGAAGAAGAGCTTGTTGTAGGAAATGAACAAGAAGAAACTATTAGAGAGGAAGGATCCTCATCCCCTAAAATGTCTCCGGGAGGAGCTATCACTTTTGAGAACATGGAACAATTCTGGAAGTTCATTAACACTAATATTGGTGTTTTTAATAGAGCAGCCCATATGGACAAGGATCGAATTAGTGACACTCAAGCAACTCTAGAAGAAGTATTTCAAACACACACTAATCCCTTGTCCTTTATTGAACAAGAGAGTGATCAATCTGGACCATCCAATTTGGATATAGTAGCTATGATCCAGAACATGCAACAACAACAGGTTACCCAACCATCTAAAGTGCCTGTTAACAAGCCTAGGGTCATTCCCACACAAAATAAACCATCATTTACTGCTCTATTTCACCAAGATCTTGATCAACATACCTCAAATCAACAAAAACCCAAAACAAAACCAAACACCAATTACCAAAAATCTAAGGTACAACATAATACTATTACAAATCCCCTTCATAATACTCTTCCTACCAACACTTTGCATAATAGCAATATAACATCTAATCCTTATGTCACACCATCATACACTCATAGATCCCATACCTATGTGCCACCGAACCAATATGGTGGACAAACTAGCAATCTTGAAGCCATGGTGAAACAGTTAGTTTCCCACATGGACCAGATAGATCCCTACCATCCCTCGTACAATTATCAAGAGATGTGTAGTCAGCCTTTAGATCCTATAGTCGTAGCACAGTCGTATCCTAAACATTTTCCTATGCCTTTTCTTCCCATATATAAAGGAACCGAAGATCCCATAGAGCATCTTCGTATGTTTAGGATAGCATGTCATGATATATCACATGATGACTTGTTATTACTAAAAATGTTCTCGAAAAGCTTGGGAGGAATGGCATTAGAGTGGTATTATCAATTACCCACTAATTCTTTGAGGAATTTCAAAGAAACTTCCAAGTCTTTTGTTCATCAATTTAGTGCCTACATCGAAAGAGATGTGACCATTAAATATTTGTATAACTTAAAACAGGACAAAGATGAATGCTTTGTTGATTTCCTAGCTAGGTGGAGACAGTTGATAGGAAAATTGCACTTTGTGTTACCTTATAGGGAGATGTTGGACATCTTTATTAATAATTTGCAAGAGCAACTATCTTACGAATTATCAACTGCTACCTTGACCACCTTCGATCAGGCTATAGACTTAGCTCGAAGAGTGGAAGATGCTCTCATTAGGAGAGGCCAGCTTAAAAAGAGAGACGATGAGAAAAAATCCAAAAATCAATATAAGAATAAACAAGTTGTGGGTGATGGAGTCATCGATAGCATAAATACTGCTAATGTTAATGTTGCAAAGACAATGAAGAAGTTTGTATTGAAACCTCCTGATAGACCTCCTCGAGAATTTACTAGGTTAAATCAACCTTTATCAACTATTCTACCACAATTATTAGAATGAGGTTTGATTCAATTACCAAATATTCGGGAACCTGATCCAACTATACCCGGATACATAGCAGATTTACACTATGACTTCCATAGAGGACCTGGACACACTACCAACTCTTGTAAAATATTAAAACATAAAATACAGGACTTGATTGATAACAATGAGATGGAGGTGCAAGCCTTTCAACCTAAGCAAAATCCTCCTAATAATGTTCAAAAGAACACCCCACAAAACCAGAATCAAAATGCCAATCAATCATTGGACATATTTCAACATCCCTTACCAAAATATGGTAAGGAGGTGGCTAATCAAGTTGAACATCATAATGTCCCTCCTCCTGCTCGATATGTAGGAACTATTAGTGGGCATTTACCTATTCATGATCTGGAAATATTTGACACAACTTTATCCGTGGTTACAACCAGGCCTCTATATAATATTTAGATACCTGATCTTAGTGATACAGAATATGAGACTGAGAGTGATATGGAAATCACATCAAATCAATCGAATAGTTCTAAAGATGAATCAGATCCTATTCACCCTATCACAAGTTATATGGTTCCAAAAGAGCCATTTCCAAGAAGAGTCACTACTAGACCATCATCTCACCGATTACTTTCTAATGAGCTAGCTATAAACGCTAGACCAAGACCCATTCATCATCCACAGAATAATATTATGGGTACCATCGGAGCTATTACTAGACAACAGGCTCAAAATTCTCAACAAGATCAAATTCAAAATGGTGGATCAGCTCCATTTGTTTTGAAGGTTCCTAATAAAGGGAATCATTCACCTAATGTTCAACCTAAACCTCCTTATAATATTAATGAACAATTATCAAATATTACAGATTAGAATTTCCCTCTTGGACATTTTAAGATCTTCTCCTACACATAGAGATGAATTAATGCTCACATTAATTCGGATGATGGTACCACAAGACATTCAACCTCGAAGCCATGGCCGATACTATAATAACTCGTGAAGTTGATTGTATTGACTTTTGGGATAGAGACATACCGCAACATAGTTTACATAAAGATAACCCCTTGTATATTACTGCCTTAATTGGAGATGTAGAAGTCAAACGAGTTTTGATTGATAATGGTTCATCTTTAAATATCTACACTTTTGACTTCTACCAAATATTTGGGTTTAGAAGTGATGAAATGAAAAGAACTGATATGATCATAAAAGCTTTCAATGACAAAACACAAGAAACATGTGGAGTTATTACCATTCCATTGTAGGTTGGTCCAAGAACCTTGGATACGACTGTGTTTATTGTACATTGCCCTACATCGTACAATATACTCTTGGGTCATCCTTGGATCAACGCGATGCGAGTTGTTCCCTCAACTTTACATCAATGTGTTAAGTTTGAATTTAAGAATCAGTTGGTTACCATTCATGGTGATCCAAGACCCTTTGATATGTGTGCTTTGGCAGAACCTATTGGAGTTCAATTTTTCCCTGCTCTGTCATCCACACATCCTAATTCTCATTATCCATCTAAACATGTGAAACTCACACCCACAATGTCATCTACTTCTTCTCCATCAGTTGCACCTCCACATATAGCTCAACCATATTCTGAACAAACCGCATTAGGACCTAAGAAAGATCCTAATCCCACAACCAATGTCTCTTGTTCTACTCCTATAACTTCCATACCTTTAATAGACCCATCTATCGACTCCTCTACACCATCTACATCCACCAAATTCATATTTTCTGCATCGAAATACATAGGGAATGTTCCTTCTACCTCTTATGCTCTTACTGACGAGCTCTTACCCGATCTATCTAAAATTCTTATATCAGAAGAAACGAATGCTTCTATGCAAGATTCCCTTATTTTAAATAATTTGCCACCATCTCCTCGTACCTTGGGCCTCCCATAGCCTATGGGAAGTATTTACCAAGTCGGGAGTTGTGCCTTTATTTATAAGGGATATGACTGGGGTAGAATACCTAGAAACATCAGAACTCATTATGATGGATATGCTCGATGTTATTTTACTAATGAGTATATTAAAGCCAAACCTATAATGCTTAAATTGGGATATAAAGGGAAAGGTTTGGGACCTTTCTAGAATGGTATGAAAGAACCTTTTGAGGTAGAAGCGTGGCCCACCCGATGTGGTGTGGGCCTATTTTCTAGTAAGGGTCAGCCATTCCCATTTGAGGATGATGACCATCTTATATGTTACCAAGATTATTTAGATGAACGCGATGCTTTGCATTTAACAAATAAGACATTCACATGTAATATGCTATCTATAGCTTATCCTGAGATGATCACTGAATCCGACAATGAGTTGGAGGGAGATATCTTTCATGATGTCTCCATTGAGGAATTATTACATAATGGATTTTATTTTTATGGCTCTATACCTAGTATAGCCCAACTTGAGGCCATGACTCCTCAAGATGAATTATCCAAGCTAACCTTGGAAGAATTACAAGAATTGGGCGTTTCACCCACCCCACCTAATTTTGAGAGAGATCTACACATGGAAGTAGAAAATGTCATAAAAATTAACATTGGAACCAACGATAACCCTCACATAATCAACATTGGATCAGAATTGAGTCAAGAAAAATAGGATAAATACATTGCATTTCTTAAAGAATATGAAGATGTCTTTGCTTGGACATATGAAGATATGCCGGGTTTAGACCCTTATGTAGTTATGCATCACCTAGTAGTGCATTCGGATGCTAAACTTGTTAAGCAAAAGCTTAGAAAAATGCATCCTAAAGTGGCCTTACTAGTCAAAGGGGAGTTAGAAAAACTCCTGAATGTTATTTTTATACAAGCCATTGATTATGCTGAATGGATCTCGAATGTAGTTCCAGTAATTAAGAAAGAAGCTACTAAGATTAGGGTTTGTAGACTTTAGAGATATTAATGTTGCATGCCCTAAAGATGATTTTTCCCTTCCCAATATGGATCAGATCATTGATTTTACTGTTGGGAGTGGAATGATATCCTTAATGGATGGATTTTTTGGTTATAATCAGATCAGGATAGCTCCTAAAGATCAGGATAAAACAACCTTTATTACCCCTTGGGGGACTTTCTGTTGGAAAGTGATGCCATTCAGTTTGAAGAATGCAGGTGCAACCTATCAACGAGCCATGACTTATATCTTTCATGATATGATGCATGATATACTACATGATTATGTAGATGACATTATAGCTCGTTCTACTTGAAGAAGATGACCATTTAGATGACTTGAGAAAAGTATTTGATCGGTTAAGGGAATATCTTATCCGATTGAATCCAGCCAAATGTATATTCGGAGTTAAGTCAGGTAAATTATTGGGGGTTATAGTTTCTTTACGTGGCATCAAAATTGACCCTCTCAAGATTACGACTATCACTGATATTCTCGCACCTACAAATATATTTGAATTATGGAGTCTACAAGGTAAGATTCAAGCTATCCATCGCTTCATCGATAAGTTGGTGGATAAAATTGGACCCTTTCTTAAGCTTCTTAAGAAGGATGTCTCTTTCCACATCCTTTCTATTGGGACGACGAATGTAAGGAAGCATTTGAACTCCTCAAACAATATCTTCTTAACCCACCTGTACTTTCGCCACCTAAACCTGATCGCCCATTTATCTTGTATATTTTTGCTTTAGATTTTGCTTTAGGAGCTATGTTAGCTCAACTTGATGATGAGAAAAGAGAGCATGCTAATTATTACATTAGTAGAACATTAATTAGTTATGAAACCCACTACACAACATTAGAGAAGTTATGTCTAGTAGTCGTATTTTCTACATAGAAACTACGCCATTATATGCTCAGTCAAAAAACATACGTTATTGCTAAATTCGATCCCTTGCGGTATCTCATGAGTCGACCTTATTTATCTGGTCGCACAACAAAGTGGGTTCTTGCTCTAAGCAAGTTTGAACTCATGTTTATAGGATAGAAGTTTGTTAAGGGTCAAATCATAGCAGATCAATTAGTTGATGCACCCTTAGAGTCCACCCATCCCCTCGTCATTGAGTTTCCTGACAAATGCCTTAAACTAGAGGTAGATCATTCAGAGCAATGGTCCTTATACTTTGATGGAGCCCGATGCATGAGTGGGGCTGGTGCAGGTATTATTTTGATATCTCCACAAAAACATCTCATACCTCTATCCTTTAAATTAACGTTTGCCTGTACTAATAACACTATTGAATATGAGGCTCTAATCCTTGGATTACGAGCTGCCCTGACACTAAAAATTAAAAATCTATTAGTTTTTGGTGATTCTCAACTTGTTATAAATCAAATTAACGATGTTTATCAGACCAGAGATGATAAATTACACCCATATAAAGCATATGTATTACAATTAATATCTTTATTTGATCAAGTTACCTTGGAAGCTATTCCTAGAACTAGCAATCATGCGGTTGACGCTATGGCCGCAGCTGCATCTCTTTTACCCTTGGAGTTAGATGACAAATATGCTACCATCATTATTCATTGACTCTAGGAACCCGCTTCAACTAAATCATGCTTGGAACCTTTGGACGTGTTTCTAATCAATGAAACTATTCTTGAACTTTGGTACATTGACATCCTCAATTTTCTTCAAAATGGGACCTTCCTTGAAGGTTTTAATAGAAACCAGCATCGGTTATTACGTAGACGAGCAAGTCGCTTCGTAATAATTGGCAATACATTATATAGGAGATCTTTTGAAGGTATCCTATTGAGATGTTTGAATCTAGAAGAGTCTAGATCAGCTTTGAGTGAAGCCCATGATGGATCTTGTGGGGGACACTTTAGTGGTAGCACCATTGCTAAGAAGCTCCTTAGGATAGGATATTTTTGGCCTACCATGGAGAATGATGCACATGATTACGTGCACCATTGTGACAAGTGCCAAAAACATGCTGACCTTGTCCATGCGCCTGCATAAGAACTACAGGCTATTTCATCTCCTTGGCCCTTTTCAAAATGGGGCTTAGACATCATCAAAAAAATCAATCCCGTGTCATCTGATGGACACAAATTCATCATAACCACCACCGAGTATTTTACGAAGTGGGTTGAAGCTATGCCCTTAGCTTCTTGCACTGGAACACAAGTTTCCAAGTTTATTCTTAATCAAATTATTTGTAGGTTCGGAATTCCTGCAAATCTCATCTCGGATAATGGAACTTGTTTCAAAAACAAATATGTAAAGAAACTATGTCAAAAATATAAAATTCAACATCGTTGGTCCACTCCCTATTATCCTTAGGGTAATGGCCAAGCAGAAGCATCTAATAAAATATTAATTAAAATCCTCAAAAGACTAGTCAATAAATCTAGCCGTGATTGGTACATTCAATTATATCCTACCTTGTGGGCTTATCGAACTAGCATTCGTACTCCCATGGGCACTTCACCTTTTGTTTTGGTTTATGGCGCTGAAGCTATTTTTCCCTTTGAATTAGAAGTTCCTTCTTTGGCTCTACTACTTCAAGATACTAAAGTAGGAGATGAATATCATGCTGGCAGATTTAGTCAGTTGGAACTCCTAGATGAGAAGTGCATTAATGCTTTGGAGCATCTTCGTGCCTACCAAAACAAGCTCAAATGAGCATATCTCAAGAAAGTTCATAATCGATCCTTTGAGATCAACGACCTCGTCTTAAAAGAAAATAAAAAAAATACTAATGCAACTAAAGACCTTAAAGGCAAATTTGAGCCTAACTAGCTTGGGCCATATATTATCACTTCTAAATTTGGATCGGGAGCATACAGATTAGCTACCTTAGATGGTAAAGATCTTAAAGAACCTATGAACATTATGCATCTTAAGCGCTATTATGCATAAATATGGTAATTTCATCATTGTATATATTATACATATTGTCTCATATTAGTAATTCATATAAAAATTTCAAAAATAGTAATATTATGTATTCTCTCAATTCATAAATTAAAATCAAAATATAAAAAAATCAAAATCATCAAAATCCTCAAAAACATCTTCTATTTTGCACTTGTCAATTCTTGAAGTATTGCAGTTATATTTTTAGTTATTTTGGATAAATTAGCATTTATCTGGAATCCCTCACTTTCACACTCACATGAATAAATATCTTGATCTTATTTGGTATGATTATTAATCTCTCTTATATCGAAGTCCACGGTTGAATTAAATAAAGTTTTGAGCATAGAGAAATGATCTTGTTATTTACTTGAACCAAGTACACCTTTTCACATTAAAATTATTTCATTGCAAATTCAAAATGATGCTACATAGTAGAAGTGGTCTCTTGAGCAAAAAGTTTCCCCTGCTATCCTATCATGCACATGGTCTAGAATCTTTGAGAATTGACAAAATGACAAGCTCACCCCTGTCCAGAATAAAAATCCCTTGCTCTACAGCCAATCCAAGCAAGTATCCCTAGTATAGGAAGAAAAAGAAAAAAAAAGAAAATCAAGAAAAATCATGAGAAAAAGATAAAATTATTCAAAGCATTATTTCAGTATCATTTTGTACCATCTCAGCAATATTTCAGCATTATCTCAGTGTCAAGAAAAAAAAAAAAAAAAAATAGAAAAAGAAAAGAAAAGAAAAAGCAAAAAGCAATAAATCCTTCCCCTCCCCTTTGAAAGAAAAGAAGGGTGAATGAGCTTGAATCCCTGGAATTCTCAATTATTCAAAAACTATGAGGTAAGCCCCATAACAGGTGGTTTGTGCCCAACCTGCTTGGCCTTGGGTAACTCCTAGCATGGTGATATGTCTATCACATTAGCAACCTTATTTTGTATAGACCTATGTCCGCTCATGGATCAGCTAGCTCTTGATGACCCGAATTACATAGTAGTCTGGTACGGTTACATGCATATAAATCATGGTCAATGAACACTCATTTGGTTAATTCAAATTACTTGTATCAAATTATCTTGCTCAAAATCGGTAAATGAACAATACAATTGCACACACATTTGTGTTTGAGAGATTTTGTATCATTATGATAGATCAAGATCGGCAATGAAATCACGTATGCACACGGGGTTCCTTATAAATCTAAATTTTGTCTTTGAGATAATTTAAAATATTTATGCAAATCTTCTGGAATAATTTGATTTTCTTACTTGAGAATATCTGCTTAGCGTAAAATCAATTAAATACATTTTTTTCAAAAATCCAAAATTTTCTTTCAAAACATGTTCAAAAATCTAGCAATAAAGTCACATTTATATATTTTTGACTTTCACGATGATGGTATAGTTCCTAAACCTAAATTGGAATTTTATGCCTAGTGCAAGTCCTCATTTTTATATTTTTTGTTTATCTCAAAATAAAAAATCAACTATGCAATAAAACTATTATATCAATTTCTTCTTTGGATTTCGCGATGATGGTATAAGTCTATACCTAAAATTCTATGCCTAGCGCAAACCATCATTCTAATTTTATTTCCCATTTATTTAATCCATAAAAACATATGGCTTAAATCATTATGTTACACAATTGTGCTTTAAAAAGAATGAAAACTTTCCTATTTCATTTCATTATGTCAACATTCATTTTTTTTGTGACGATGGTATAATTCCTAGGGAATTGTTCAAATTTCTATCATACTTAGGAATTTTATGCCTAGAAAAAATCATATTTTTAATATTTCATGCATAATATTTTCATGGAAATCTGAAAACAAATCATCACTATCATCATTTTTCATCATCACAACACAAAGTCTTAAGAAAGTCTCTTAAGCACCCTTTTACTTTTAGCAATATTTCTCTCATACTGGGATTAGCTTGATGACCTAGCGAGCGGCGACTCCATGAAATGGTCATGTAACAGTGACAATGTCCTTTGAAATTATTGTTAGAAGTCACTTTATTTTCATCAAAACACACCACAACAACCAGTTTGTTTACATCATATTATTTCATTTAATTTTATAGCATGACATAAAATTATAATATTTTCAATGACATAATTACATGAATAGTCAATCAACAATTAAAATATTAAAGCATCATAAAACATATGCACAAGTCATATCACAAAAATAACATCATATATATATATATCAAGAAGTATATACATCATATCAAAATGGATTGGTATGCCATAATCTATACCCTGGCATACTCAATCATCTCAAAATAAATAGTCTATGTACAATGTGCGTCTAGTCTCGAGAAGCCCTCGAGCTCTCAGCCTCATCTCCTCTCCTACCCTGAGGTGGAGGAGGTGGTCCCATCGAAGCCCATCCTGTATCATGGGTCCTCGACATCGATCATGATGATGTCCTCGATGACCCCATCCTGATCGGCTCTGCAATGCTGATTGGCAACTATATCCTCTGGCCCTCTAGAACCAGTTGGTAGTACACTCCCTAATAGAATGTGGTCTGAGAAATTGATCGTGCCAGCTCCAAAATGCTTGCCCCTCCACTCTGAGCCCTGAGCCGTGTAGCCTCATCCTATAGAGTCTGCACCTAAGCTCGTAGGTGGGCATTCTCCACTTGAAGAGCTGCCATCTCATTGCTCTCCCCCACCTCGACACCCTTGCCCCTATCGGGCGATGGTGGCCTATCCCTCTACTGAGGAGGGAGTATTTCTCTCCTCTCCTCTCTCGTCTCCTCCTCTCTCTGGCTGCTACTATCTCTCTAGAGCCTATGGTACTCTTTGGTGTCTCTCCTAAGGAGGTTGTCGTTGATCCCTCCCTCTGTGACCCCTCACTACATTGATGGTATCCTGGCACCACCTCTCCATCTGTTGCACTATAGTGTGCATCAGACCCTATGCCCTCATCATTCGAGGAGGGTGGATGCCTACATACCAGGCATCATACCCATCTGCTATCCCCGCATCATCCCCATCCACTGGCTGAATGGGGGCATCATCAACATCCTAACTCTAGAACCACTGCATGTCTGGAGCCCCGCTCAGTGTGGTACTATCCTACACAGTCTAGGAGTACTCATAATCCCTAAGAGAAGGGATCCCCTATTGTAGACCGAACTACCTCAAAACTTGGTCATAGCGATGGAGCTCTACCTCTCCCCACTCTGTCCTCAACCATATGACTCGCCTAATGCAAGCCAACTCTTGTTCATCCTCTACCCACCTTGGATGCTCTCTCCATGGTCTCTAGGTGATCCGATCTAGGGTGAGGTCATCCAACAACCTTCAGGACATCGACAGATCTATCTGCCGCTGTGACCCTCTCTGGAGCCACCAATAGAAAACCTAGGGTCTCTCCCATGTTAGTCTCATAATGACACTGAGAGGGGGTGGGGTGAATCAGTGTGGCTCTTTAAAACTTAAAACTTCAACTCTTAAAGCCAAAAAAATGAAAACTTAAAACCACATAAAGCAAATATAACAAGAGAGCATTCCACAACACACGATGTAACGAGGTTCACCAATTTGGCTACTCCTCAAAAATGACTGCTTGGACTCCCGTCCAAATCCAGCCTTTGCAAAATACCAATTTTACAATCAATTTACCAGCACCCACTGGAAGGAGCACCAACCCCTTATTTATCTGCACCAACATAAAGGAGAACCAACCCCTAATTTATCTGCACCAACATAAAGGAGCCTCAATCCCTAATTCCAAGCACCCACTTGGACTGCAATTCTGAAACTATAAGATTGACATAAAAATGCCTTCGCTTATACAAGACCCTAACTGGTCTATTACTAACCCAACCTCTCTCGCTATTCACCAAAACACCACACACACTTAAGGCTCTGCTTAATGCTCTTTTACGACTCTCACGGCTCTACTTAACGCTCTCTTACGGTACTCTTCCAACCCTATTTTTGCAAAACTTTCCCTTAGCTTCATAACACAGTAATTCTCCATGCAGACCTCCTTTTATAACAAATTTTTGGCTCTATTTTTAGCTTCCATATTTTTGCATGAAACTTATTAATAGAAACTTCTATATGTAACTTCTTTATCACACAGTATTCTCTCATGCATCCTATTAATAGTTATGGCTCTTTGTTTGGTCTTCGACTGATGACTTTCAATTTAATCGTCGCTCGATGATTTCACTTCGCAACTGGCCCTATAACTATCATTCTAACTTCAGTACATTGTTCTTATTTTAGCTACATGATTTTTCTCTGAAACTACACCTGTAACTATCGTACTGACTTCAGTTAACTCTTCTTATTTTAGCTACATGATTTTCTTCTGCAACTGCACCTATAACTATCGTATAACTTCAGTTAACTATCACATATCTTATTTTGGCTAGGTTTTCTTCTTAGCTCACGCCATAGCAACCTATCATGAAATCGTGACACTTTGCCTCCTTGCTTCTCTTCTTGGCTTGTACCCATGAAAACACATGTCACGATATCATGACACTTTCACATCCTTGCTTCTCTTCTTGGCTTATACCTGCAAAAACACAACATGTCACGATATCACGACACTTTCGCCTCCTTGCTTCTCTTCTTGGATTGTACCTGCAAAAACACAACATGTCACGATATTGCGACACTTTTGCCTCCTTGCTTCTCTTCTTGGCTTGTACCCACGAAAACACAACATGTCACGATATCGCGACACTTTCGCCTCCTTGCTTCTCTTCTTGGATTGTACCCATGAAAACACATGTCACTATATCGCGACACTTTCACCTCCTTGCTTCTCTTCTTGGATTGTACCCATGAAAACATAGCATGTCATGATATCGTGACACTTTCACCTCCTTGCTACTTTGCTTGGTTTGAACCTATGAAAACACAACATGTCATGATATCACGACACTTTTGCCTCCTTACTACTTTACTTGGTTTGAACCCACAAAAACACAACATGTCGCGTTATCGCGACACTTTTGCCTCCTTACTCTTCCTCTTTACTTTTGTCATGATATCGTGACACTTCTGCCTTCTCACTTTCTCTCTCCTTTAGTCGCGAAAATGTGACATGTCGCGATATCGCGACAATTTTTCTCCTTTGCTCTTTCTCTTGCCTTCGGGTCGCAAAAATGCAACATGTCGCGATATCACGACACTTTTTCTCTCTGACTCTCTTTCTTGCAATATGTCACAAAATCGTGACACTTTTTCTTTCGTACAATCTCTCTTGCAATATGTCATAAAATCACGACACTTTTTCTTTCAGACTCTCTCTCTTGCAATATGCCACGAAATCATGACACTTTTTCTTCCGTACAATTTCTCTTGCAATATGTTGTGAAATCGTGACACTTTTTCTTTCGGACTCTCTCTTGCAATATGTCACGAAATCATGACACTTTTTCTTTCGTACAATTTCTCTTGCAATATGTCGTGAAATCGTGACGCTTTTTCTTTCGGACTCTCTCTCTTGCAATATTTCATGAAATCACGACATTTTTCTTCTTCCGTACAATCTCTCTTGCAACATGTCACGAAATCGTGACACTTTTTCTACTTGCATTTTTCTCTTCCAACAAGTCACAAAATCGTGACAGTTTTTCCTGCTTGTGCTTTCTCTTCGAACATGTCACAAAATCATAACAGTTTTTCTTGCTTGTGATTTCTCTTCAAACATGTCACGAAATCGTGACAGTTTTTTTTGCTTGCGCTTTATTTTCGAACATGTCACGAAATCGTGATAGTTTTTCTTTCTTCTCAACATGTTGCGATATCGCGACAGTTTTTCTTTCTTGCTCAACATGTCGTGATATTGCGATAGTTTTCTTCCTTGTGATTTTCTTTTGATTTTTAGCATATGGGCCACTTCGATCTTTTGGATAGTCACTGTACTTACTCTGAAGAACCTCTTAACTCCTATCGACTGTATCAACCGTTCTGTCTAACTATGTTGACAACAATGACAATACTGTTGTTGCACCTTGCTCATCAATCTACCCCTTTGGAATTGTTGGCAACACATGTGCAATTTCCTATAAATCTTCTCCCCCTTTGACAATAATACCAAAGGGCTGTTGCAAACTCCCCCTGATTCCATGCACAAAATTCTTAGGCACAAATTATTATAGTTAGCAAAGATTACAAACATGAGCAAAAATATAATCAAATATATAAATGTTCCCGTTGAGAATGTGGTCCTGATAGCTAGTCAGTTCTTGGGCAGCGTGACCACTCCCAATTTATTGCGAAGGTACTCAAAAATTTCTTTGGGCAGGGATTTTGTGAAGATATCCGCTACTTGCTCTATAGTTGGAACAAAATCCAACTTAACCTCACCTTTCACAACTTTCTCCTTCAAAAAGTGATATCGTATAGCAATATGTTTTATGCGAGAATGCATAACCGAATTCTTTGAGATGTTAATGGCACTGGTGTTATCACACTTAACTAAAATTTGCTCACTGAAGTTAATGCCAAGATCTTTCAGGGTTTGTTTCATCCATAATACCTACGTACAACACGTAGTTGCTGCAATATATTATGCCTCTATTGTGGATAAGGAGACTGACTCTTGTTTCTTATTGTGCCATGCGACCAACCTGTCTCCAAGATAGAATGCACCTCCACTAGTACTCTTTCTATCATCGACACATCCTGCCCAATCTGCATCTGAATATGCAATAAGTATGAAGTCCTTACCTTTTGGATACCATAACCCATACTCCATAGTACCCTTCAGATATCGAAGAATCCTCTTCACTGCTGTCACATGAGTCTCCTTGGGACTTGCCTAAAATCATGCTACCATGCAAACTACCTGCAAGATATCTGGTCTAGTAGCTATCAAATATAGTAGGCTCCCAATCATAGATCTATATATGGTTTGATCAACATCTGGCGATTTTTCATCCTTGCTCAACTTGCAACCTGTCGTCATGGGAGTGCTAACAGGCTTACAATCCTCCATTGTGAATGTTTTTAGCATCTCTTTCACATATTTAACTTGAGAAATAAATATGCCCTTCTCATTTTGATTAACTTGCAGTCCGAGGAAATACGAAATTTCACCAATCATTGACATTTCAAATTCTTTCTACATATTATTTTCTAAATCTTTACACGACTCATCATTGCTGCTTCCAAAAATGATATCATCTATGTATACAACAAGGACAATGAGATGGCCATTCTCTGTTTTGACATAAAAATTGCTATCCACCATACCTTTTTTGAACCCTTGTTGAGTAAGATAGTTGTCTAGCCTTGCATAGCATGCTCTGGGTGCCTTTTTCAAGCCATACAATGCTTTCTTGAACTTGCAGATGAAGTTGGGATTATCACTAAGTTGGAAACCATCTGGCTGTTCAATATAGACCTCTTTTTCAAGTTTTCCATTCAAAAATGCTGATTTCATGTCCATTTGATAAACTTTGAAATTCTTGTGAACTGCTAAAGCCAAAAATATTCTAATTGCCTCTAGTCTAGCCACTGGTGCAAAGGTTTCCTCAAAGTCAATACCTTCAACTTGTGCATAGCCTTTATAGACCAATCTTGCTTTATTCCTGACTACCTGTCCATATTCATTCAATTTGTTTCAAAAAATCCATTTAGTACCGATTATATTTTTATTTGCAGGTCTTGGTACTAACTCCTAGGTTTTGTTTTTCTCGATCTGATCTAATTCTTCATTTATTGCCATCATCCAACTTTCATATTTGCTTGCTTCAACAACATTTTTGGGCTCAATGCTAGATAATAGAGAGTAGTTACTTATTACTCTTCTTCTTGTCTGAACACCAACTGTGGGGTCTCCAATTATTTTCTCTCTAGGATGATTTTTTTGCCAGCTGCCTATTTTGAATTTCTTGTTTTCTTCCTCTTCTGAATCATTACTTAAATCATCTGAGTCAATTTTCTGTTTCTTTTTTGTTTCCTTTTCCTCATCTCCTTCAATGACCTCTTCATAAATTGGGTAGTTTTCTTTATAGCTTATTTCTTGTTCCCTACCTTCATAAACTTTAACATCGACACTTTCCACAATTTTCTTTAGCCTCTTGTTGTAGCATGTGTAGGCTTTGCTTTTTGTCAAATAGCCAAGACAAATACCTTCATCAGCTCTATCTTCAAACTTACCAAGATTATATTTAGTTCTTTTGATGTAACACTTGCTGCCAAAAACTTTAAAGTATCTTGTTGTTGCATTTTTACCAAACCACAGCTCATACAAAGTTTTGCTTCATGCGTCCTCAACATGCACCTATTTTGGATGTATACCGTAGTATGGACTACCTGTTTCCAAAATCTGTCTACTATTTTGTTCTCAGTCAACATAGTCCATACCATTTCCTACACTGTCATGTTATTTATTTCTACCACACCATTCTGCTGATGTGTCCTTGCTATTGAAAAATGTCTCCTAATCCCATATTTTTCATAGTACTCTACAAACTCTTTTGAAATGAACTCTCCTCCTCTATCTGATCTTAAACATTTAATCCTTTTTTCTGTTTGATTCTCAACTTGTTTTTTGAAAATCTTGAACATCTCAAAGACATCTGATTTAAGCTTCAAAAATAGTACCCATGTAACCCTGGAATAGTCATCTATGCACAACACAAATTATTTGTCACCATTTATGCTTTGCATTCTCATGGGTCCACATAAATCAGTATGTATTAGTTCTAAAGGTTTGCTTGTGAAGTACTCTTTTGTTTTAAATGTGGCTCTAGTTTGCTTCCCCTTTTGGCATGAAGCACAAATGTTATTTAATGGTTTGCCAATGGTGGGAATATCTCTCACTGCCCCTTTTGATCTGATTTTTACTAGATTATCAAAACTGATATGACCGAGCCTCTTGTGCCATAACCAATTTTCTTCTTCCTGTCCAATAAAGCACTCTCCTTTTGAAGTCTCTGAGAGAGTATACAGGTTGCAATATGTCCTTGATCCAATTGCTATCAACTTTCCACAGTTTGTTGTTCTGACTTCACAACCCTGCTTCTTGAAAATTACTTCATGACCTCTATCACAAATCTGACTTACGCTTAACAAGTTATGCTTCGGACCAATCACAAACAAGACTTCTTTTGACTTGATTTTTCCATCACTGATCTTGACTGATCCTTTGCCAACTATCTTAGCTCCATCATTATTTCCAAATTTTACAGAACCACCTTCATATTTTTGTATCTTCTCAAAATTTTGTTTGTCACCTGTCATATGACTGGAGCATCCACTATCAAGTATCCATGGTGCAGATTTGTTCTGTGCTTTAAATTTTGTCTGTACTATCAAGGATTCCTTTTCTTCCTTGGGTCGCTCCTTTTCTTTCCACTCTGGTTTGATTACAATTTTGGTCACTTGTTTTGACTTTTCTTTGTCGTACCTTGTGCATGTTTTTCGAGAAATTTTCTATTTTGTCTCAAACCATTTGGTTGAAATTTTCTTCCTTGATGTTTATTTTTTGCAAATGTACTTCGACAATTTCTTGCAATGTGCCCAAAATTATGATAGTTATAACATTCTACTACATAATCCATCAACGGTGAAAAAACATTTCTATTAGTAAAGTTGTTTTGTCCTACATTATATTTGCAATTTGAAATCTTATGTCCATAACCATTGCATTTAAAATAATAACCAAAAAAGGAATGAGTGAACCTGGGTGATGGTCTTTGCCATTTTGTAGTGGGAGACATAAATCTTCTTCTCCTTTGATGAGTGACATTGGTGAATCCATCATTGTCAATACTCCTCTTGTGCCTGGCATTATTGCTTTCTTTAGCATGATTCATTTTTTCTTGATCAACCCTGATCTTATCTTCATTCTTTATGGGTTCTACAGTTCTGGCCTTTGATCCATTTGATGATTCTCCTTCGATGAAGCCTAAACCAAATTTTATGCTTGTAGTCCTTTTATTATTTATAATCTTATCCAGATTCACAGAAATTTCTTCAAGTTTGTGATAACAACTCATTTTTTGATTCATCTCTTCTAGTTGCATCCTTAAACCAACAATCTCTTCTTCTAGCTTGCTGCACTCATCTATTTTCACAGTTAATTGTACTTTTATATCTTTAGATATTTTCTTAAATTTTTCTATCTATACTTTCAAGCTAGTTATGATTTCATTGGCATCCTCAAGATTTCTTGAAATTTTCTTGTTTTTTTTCCTTTCTATACTCAGCTCTTTAAGTGCAGCGACCAATTCACCTTCTAGATCTACTTCAGCCTCAGCCTCAAGTTTTCTATCACATTCCTATTTTTCCTCTATGTTTTCTTCTTCGAATGCCATGAAAGAGCTTCACATGTTTCTTCTTCAGAATCCTCACTGGAGCTGTCTTCTGAAGGATTGACATTCTTGGATATGAAACTTTTCTTCTTGAAGTTGCCTTTCTTAAAATTTGGTTTCTTCTTCCAGTCACTTCTTTCTTGGTGTGCACCTTCATCACTTTTTTTTTTCTCATTAAGTGGACATTTAGCTGCAAAGTGCCCAATGCCTCCATAGTTGAAACACTTAAATGGTAGCTTTCCTCTGTATTTTCATTTTCCCCTTATTAGTTTTCGAACAAAATTTTCTTATGTTTCATCTGATGTATCTTCTTTCTTGGATTCTTGTTTTTATTTTATATTTTTATGTGCTTTAAAAGTAGCTTCTCTTTCTGTGGGTTTAGTTTTTCCTATTCTCATCTCATATGCAGTCAAAGAACCATGCATCTCATCCATACTAAAAGTATTTATATCTTTAGCTTCTTCTATTGCTGAATCTTTAGAATCAAATCTTTGGAAAAGAGATCTTAGTACCTTTTTCACGATGACAACATCTTCCATTTCCTCGTCGAGTCCTCTAATCGCATTAATGATTCCATTAACTCTCAGCATGTATGCCTCTATGTTCTCATCGTCATTCATCTTTAATGCTTCGAACTGAGATCGATGCGTTTGTAACTTGGCCTCCTTGATTTTGCCATCTCCTTCATGAATGCTCTTTAGTTTGTCCCAAATGTCTTTTACCATTTTATAACTCATAGTCTTTATCAGTTTGTTGTCCACTAAACCACACATGATAGCATTCTTTACTTTATATTTATTCTCAAATAGTTTCTTATCAGCAGCATCGGTTGGAGGAGTGGTGGGTATTGTTTATCCACTGTCTACTGACTCCCAAATGTCGTATCTCAAAGCACACAGATATGTCTGCATCCTGAGTCTCAAAAATTCGTAATTAGTTCTATCAAACAATGGTGCTTTGTTTGATGATAATCCTTCACCACCTACCATTTTCTCACTTCCAAGATCACCTTAGCCAATTAAGATTGTTCAGGAACTTGGCTCTGATACCAATTGTTAGTCTCACAATGACACTGAGAGGGGGGGTGAATCAGTGTGGCTCTTTAAAACTTAAAACTTCAACTCTTAAAGCCAAAACAATGAAAACTTAAAACCACATAAAGCAAATATAACAAGAGAGCATTCCACAACACACGATGTAACGAGGTTCACCAATTTGGCTACTCCTCAAAAATGACTGCTTGGACTCCCATACAAATCTAGCCTTTGCAAAAAACCAATTTTACAATCAATTTACTAGCACCCACTGGAAGGAGCACCAACCCTTAATTTATCTGCACCAACATAAAGGAGCACCAACCCCTAATTTATCTGCACCAACAGAAAGGAGCACCAACCCTTAATTCCAAGCACCAACTTGGACTGCATTTCTAAAACTATAAGATTGACATAAAAATGCCTTCACTTATACAAGACCCTAACTGGTCTATTGCTAACCCAACCTCTCTCGCTATTCACCAAAACACCACACACACTTAAGGCTATACTTAATGCTCTTTTATGGATCTCACAGCTCTGCTTAATGCTCTCTTAAGACACTCTTCCAACCCTATTTTTGTAGCACTTTCCCTCAGCTTCAGCACACAGTAATTCTCCATGTAGACCTCCTTTTATAACAAAGTTTTGACTCTATTTTTAGCTTCCATATTTTTGCATGCAACTTATTAATAGAAACTTCTATATGTAACTTTTTTATCACACAATATTCTCTCATGCATCTTATTAATAGTTATGGCTCTTTGTTTCGTCTTCGACTGATGACTTTCAGTTTAACTGCTGCTCGATGATTTCACTCCGCAACTGGCCCTGTAATTGTTGTTCTAACTTCAGTTCACTGTTATTATTTTAGCTGCATGATTTTTCTTTGAAATTAAACCTGTAACTGTCATACTGACTTTAGTTAACTCTTCTTATTTTAGTTGCATGATTTTCTTCTGCAACTGCACCTGTAACTGTCATATAACTTCAGTTAACTGTCACATATCTTATTTTGGCTGGGTTCTCTTCTTAGCTCGTGCCATAGCGACCTGTCGTGAAATCATGACACTTTGCCTCCTTGCTTCTCTTCTTGTCTTGTACCAGTGAAAACACAACATGTCACGATATCACGACACTTTCACCTCCTTGCTTCTCTTCTTGGCTTGTACCCATGAAAACACATGTCACGATATCGTGACACTTTTGCCTCCTTGCTTCTCTTCTTGGCTTGTACCCATGAAAACACATGTCGCGATATCGCGACACTTTTGCCTCCTTGCTTCTCTTCTTGGCTTGTACCTACGAAAACACATGTCGTGATATCACGACACTTTTGCCTCCTTGCTTCTCTTCTTGGCTTGTACCCACAAAAACACAGCATGTCGTGATATCGCAACACTTTCGCCTCCTTGCTTCTCTTCTTGGCTTGTACCCGCAAAAACACAACATGTCGCGATATCACGACACTTTTGCTTCCTTGCTACTTTACTTGGTTTTAACTCATGAAAACACATGTCGTGATATCACGACACTTTTGCCTCCTTACTACTTTACTTGGTTTGAACTCGTGAAAACACAACATGTCATGATATCGTGACACTTTCACCTCCTTACTCTTCCTCTTTACTTTTGTCATGATATCGCGACACTTCTGCCTTCTTATTTTATCTCTCCTTTAGTTGCAAAAATGCGACATTTCGCGATATCTCAACACTTTTTCTCCTTTGCTCTTTCTCTTACCTTTGGGTTGCAAAAATGTGACATGTTGTGATATCACGACACTTTTTCTCTCAGACTCTCTTTCTTGCAATATGTCATGAAATCATGACACTTTTTCTTTTGTACAATCTCTCTTGCAATATGTCGTGAAATCGCAACACTTTTTCTTTCGGACTCTCTCTCTTGCAATATGTCATGAAATCATGACACTTTTTCTTCTATACAATTTCTCTTGCAATATGTCATGAAATCGCGACACTTTTTATTTCGGACTCTCTCTCTTGCAATATGTCATGAAATCACGACACTTTTTCTTCTGTACAATTTCTCTTGCAATATGTCACAAAATCACGACACTTTTTCTTTCGGACTCTCTCTCTTGCAATATGTCATGAAATCGTGACACTTTTTCTTCCGTACAATCTCTCTTGCAATATGTCGCAAAATCGTGACACTTTTTCTACTTGCCTTTTTCTCTTCCAACATGTCATGAAATCATGACAGTTTTTCCTACTTGCACTTTCTCTTTGAACATGTTGCAAAATTGCGACAGTTTTTCTTGCTTGTGCTTTCTCTTCGAACATGTCGAGAAATCATGACAGTTTTTCCTGCTTATGCTTTCTTTTTGAACATGTCATGAAATCATGATAGTTTTTCTTTCTTCTCAACATGTCGCGATATCGCGACAGTTTTCTTCCTTGTGATTTTCTTTTGATTTTTAGCATATGGGCCACTTCAATCTTTTGGATAGTCACTGTACTTACTTTGAAGAACCTCTTAACTCTTTTCCACTGCATCAACCAATCTGTCTGACTATGTTGACAACAATGACAATACTATTGCTGCACCTTGCTCATCATCCCGATCAACTCCTGTCAATGGAAGCCCTATCGGCCTCCGCACTGTAATGTGCTCCCAGCACCAAACCTGTAGAAGTGATGTCAGCACTAGACATCGACCCCCCTTGTATATGACCTTGTAAAGGATCCTATACAAGCAACATAGTACAAAGCTGCCCCAAGAAAACTTGTATCCGTGGTCTCTCATGTCACAGACCACATCTGAAAGTAGCCATAGTAATCTGCATCCACTCTAGTGGCATGGAATATGGCCACCCACCACCCCTGCAAAAACTCGTGTCAATCGAGACGTCCTAGGCATCCACCTCAAAGCCTTGATGTTCACTCCACCCTTCTCCAGGACGAAGCTCGGGTCCTCGCACAATCTCATCATAGTGTGGCCCTGATTGGCAGAAGGTGTCATGAATCGATCGTGTATGGGGATCCTCAAGATCCTGCATACATCCTCTAGAGTAGGATTCATCTCCCCTATCGGTAGCCAGAAGCAAGACGACTCTAGATACCATCTCTCTGCTAGGGCTATCAGTAGCCCCATGTTTGTAGGAATTTGTGGCATCTCTGCCACATGCTACAGTCCTACCTCTGCTAATTTATCTCTCTTGACCTGATTGAGCATGGCCAAATCATATCTTAGACCTCCGTATTTCCACTCACGAATCTTTAACACTCCCATATTTAAAATAAGCAATAAAACAACAAAAATCATTAGTACATAATCATTAAAAAAAAATCAATTAAAATCAAATCATCCCATAAAATTTGATATCGCCCATTATTGGATGATATCGTACCAAATTTAGATAAAATCATCCTTAATAGGATGAAATCATCTCCGTTATTCAATTTGGGGATTGCCCCTTATTGGATGGGATCGCTCCTATTTCTTCGATTTAGTCCTTAGATGAAATCAGCAATATAGAAACGGTTTCGTCGACGGCCTAAAAACGGCCACGACGCCCAAAAAAAAACTTAAAATTCAAGTCAATAATCAAGTAAATCAATTTAAAAACACAGTAAACTAGGTTTAGATCCTTACCCGTAACCCACACCGAATCTTTGTCAATATATGCGCCGTTTCCACCATTTCACCTACAGAGCTCTAAAACAACAAAAGTGAACAGTAAAAATGAATTAGGGTTTTACCCTATTTTTCTTATTTTTATTCAAAACGACATTTTTTTAATTTTTTTTTTTCCATGCTTTTACCTCAAATGTTTGATTTGGGTAAAAACTCGGAGGGGGCACCATAGCAAACAGTCGTACGATTCGACCTAGAATCGTCGTCTAAAAAATGGAATAAATTTTTGCTTTCTTGTAAAGCGTGAAGAACTCGTCTTTAACGCATTTTTTTTTGGAAAATTCGCTAAAGAGGGGGCAAAATGTAGCACCCTAAAATTGGCGCAGTTAAACCATTAGTGAAAAGTAGAAATTTGAATTTTAACCTCAAAATTGCCCATTAACCACTTACCTCATTTTTCATGCCATTTTTAGAGGTTGTTGTGACCGTTGGACGATATCGTCGTCGATCTGACGATATCGTCGTCGATCTGATGATATCATCCCAAATCGAACAAATTCATCTGGAACAGAACGTCCAAATGATTTCATCCCAAAACCAAATTTTTGCAATTAGCTTCTATTCCAACGACCTCTCCAACTTGGGTAGAAGTGTGTCTGTGTGGTTGGAGATTCCCACATTGGGGATCTCCTAGATTGGGATGATCCCCAACCTCCTAACCTCCCCCTAATCCTATATAAACTAGGATTTTCCTAGTTATCCCCTTGACTCCCTACCTGGCTACCTGAATGATTATTTCCCTGCAATTTTAGTTTTTGTTGTGATCTCCCATATTTTGCACTTGTGTTTTCAAGTTTTATTGTAGGATTTCACTATGTTTCAGCCAGAGGTAGCTCGGATTGTCACAGGTGATTCAACTACAATTTTAGACGATCTTGTCAATATCAATGATGATCTTGTATGATTATAGACGATCTATTCTACAATTCAGCTTGGGGGCAATTAGAGCCCTAAGTTTGCATTCTCTATCTCATTTTCCTTATTTATTAGTGCATTAGATTAATTTACTTCTATTTTGCATATTGGAGTTCACCTCATTTAGCATAATTGCATGATAAAATTCAAAGTAAGTTTCCAAAATAGTGCATCTCATTTAATTTGATATCTGGATTTATCATTCAAACATCTATACTCTTATTTCTATCATTTTGCATCATTCTTGCAATTGTATTTTTGGTTTTTGGTGTCTATTTTCTTGATTGCAGGTTTTTGAAGAATTTGCCTAACGAATTCGTCAGGTCACTGATGATCTTGGGTGATATCGAATGATCTCCTATGATTTGGGATGATTATGTACAATTACATATGATCTTGTCATATCCAAGATGATCTGGACTCCTACAAGCTTCAGAATCTTCATCAGACATTAGAAATCAGGTGTACTCTTCTCCATTTTATATATTCTCTGTATTCAATCACATTAGGATTCATTTATGTTTGCTATCTTCATATAAATTAGAATATTTATATAGAATAGCTTATCTTCATTTTGGCCAACCTAGGAATCTGAATTATTGAACATAAAACGAATAAATCAAACCCATTCTCAACCTAGGCATGTAAACTGCCACTCAAAGTTTCCTGGTGAACCCCACCATCCATTGAAAATTCACCTTTATACCCCTCCCCCAAGAGGAAAGACCTTCAAAGGGCCTATCTGTTTGAGGTATTGTTTCATCCTTTTCTCACCCCCCTTTCGGGTACGAATCCTTTAGCCTGAAGGTAAGGGTGCAAAAAATTTGGGTGATACATTACTATACACATGATATCTTAGTTTGATGAGTATATCTAACTGTTGATTCCACTAAAAGCAATAAAAAGAAAAAAGAGAATTTATTTTAGATGTTGATGAGATTTATAATGCTGTCAAAAATGAGTGTTTATGCAATAGTTGTTTGATATGAGATAAAATAGACAGAAAACAAAGCTGATTGAAACATCATGTCAAGCCTCACATTACAAATGATACTTAAAGTGACTTCAAAGGTCCAAAGAACTAAGTTATCTTTGAGAGGGTAGTTGAGCCAAAAATTATTACACTCATATTTTTTAGCCAAAAACTAATCCTCAACTTAGGCATACTTATTGCACAATTTGCTTATATATCCAAACACTTCTCTCACGAGAAAGGAAAATAAAAAACAAAGTAAAATTGAGTCATTGCCTGAGATATCTTGGAAAAACTCTATCGGGGCTATATACGTTTGATTGGTAGTAGTGTAAAACTAATATGGGATTAGAAGCAACTCCACCAAGGCTATAGACGCCTGACTGGCAGTGGAGCCCTACAGAATGGTGAAATATTTTAAAGAGTGAAATCACATATTAGGCTTGGCTATTTTGCTCAGATATGGTAAAGTTTTGAAAGATCTAGAAATCCAAAAAATAATGCACAAACATACACATGGGAAAAAATATGATGAGACAAATGGATGTGACAAAATCTGTGTAAACATATCTTATGACTTAGCTAAAATAAGCATTACAATATTTCAAAATAAAACTCATTGATTTATAAAATTTTCTAACCTTTGTTTCCAAATTGAATGAAAATGGATCTACAGTTTTCCATACTCTACTTGTTTTGATATCATGTTTTTAGTATATAAAAAAAAATTAATGAATGATGAAGAAAAGAAAGAAAAAGAGGAAGTTTTTTTTGTTATGCATTTCAAGTTTTGCTTAGCAATCAAAATTTTGTTGTTTTTTGTTAATTTTTTGCAAAATAAAACCAAGATATTCTGTGGTTCTCAAGTGCTTGATGTTTTCAACACATTTTCCCATTTAGAGCCTATGTTGGAGCCAAATTTGACTCAACTTTGAAACCCCCAAATTTAAATTTTTGGTTTTAATCAAACTACTAATATTGTTGGTCATTGCTTAAGTTGTTGTGAGTAATTCAATTTTTCTTTGGTTGGTTTGATAAATTCTGACCTTAGAATTTTTAATAATGTGGGCTTCATGGTATAAATCAAAGTACCTCAAATGGTTAGGGAAGAAATTTTCAAATTAAAAACCTATAGGCCCAAAATGGCCACATACTTAGTAAAACATTGTGTGATTTTTACTAAGTGATAAAACTGCCATTTCGCTCCAGAACAAGGTTGATAAGACAAATCCGCTCAACAATCATGCATTTTTGCTTGTTTAAAATGATTTTGGGGAACTCCATTCTGGGTCCAGATTAGAGTAGGATTACAAAATTCGTAAAATTTTGTGAAAGGTGGTGACATCAACAAGAAAAAAGTGCGGAATGGCCCTTTTGCATATACCCGATTTCGAAAACTCTTTTGCTCCCCGTCTTGGATTAGCATTATCCTCAAATTTACAAAAGTCTCAAGGAGATGATGACATAAGAATATTAAAAGTGTGGATTAAAAATCCAGAGAATAAATGAGTATTTTTCTATCTGGAATGAAGATAAGGCATAATTGTGGGATGATGTAAGAACTTGGCTCCGAATCTGGACTAAGGAAGATGCTCATTCTATCCAGAATAGAATCCGCACAAGTTATAAAGAAGTAATGTCATCAATTTTTTAATGTGGATTAGAAAAGATAAAAGCTCTGGAGCGGATTTAAGGTTAGAATTTCCAAGATCTGTATTGGATGTCCTGCTGCTAATTAAAGCGACGTCGTACAATGGATGGGCTCTCATCTTATACTAGATCTAATCTGGACCATGGGATAAATAAGATTAATGGTGGATGTTAGTTTGCTAAATCTGGGCCATTTAAAAGGATGTTCTTGCACCAGGATTGTAACAGATTGGCCAGAAGATGAAGATTTGAGAGTTTCCAAGAATATCAAACCAGAGACAATTGCATATCGATAGTCATGAAGGCTTGTAGTGGTAGAAAAATATCCAAAGCTAAATAAAGACGCTTTAAGGATACACAAATCGAATGACAGCACTCATTGATCACCTAGATCCAATGGTGTGCATACGAAAAATCAATCGAAGGTTAATCTAAGCATTATTATTTCAAAAGGTTGATTATTTAAACCAAGGTACGTATAAATGTTTTCCATTTATTAAAAACCATGTGCATATATATAAGACAACGATCACACCTCACCACAGTATGATCTAACAGTGACCACAATAGAAAAATTCCTATGTCATATGTTACCATCAATTAATATGAGTTGTTAAGGTTTAAAATATGAAGATTAATATTAGATAAATCATGATTAAATGAGGACCAATAAACTGCGTCATTTCAAATGTTTATATACGAATATGTATACTAACTATCGTGCAGATCCCCAAGACATCAACGTTCATGCTAATACCTTTCAAGAAATCTGACGATAATGCATGCCCTAAAGATAACTCAAAAAGTTCTAAGAACATTAGAAGTAGCCATGTTATAGCTTGAGAAGATTGTAAACTAGCAAAATCCACGTACTTATTTGTAGGGAATATTTGATGGACCGATCCCCTAAGAGAAGGACGATCACTGTGAAGAAACACCCTCAACATATACGAATGTAGAAATAAAATAAGTGATCCACTCGTAGCAAGGTACACTGAAAGATGATTATGAAGACCGATAACCAAGATAGGGTAAAAATAGTACATATGGACGCTATGAATCTAGAAGAGATTTCATAGATGGAAAAATTTAAGGAAATCAAAGAAAATCCCATAAAAAGTACTTTTGTAAGGACAAACAGAACAAAAATAAAAAATATATTGTTGAATCCTTAGTTTATAGGGCCAACCAAAGAGAGAAAAAAGGCCAAATTAAAATAACAAAGAGCTCCCTTTAGTCTAGAGAAGAACCTTAACAATAAGTTCAGAGCCACACTAGCTAGACAACATGTGGAATGTATTCAATCAGATGATACCAAGTGTACAACCAGAATTCAACCAAAAATAATAGAATCAAGAACCAAAAACTATACAAGGAAACAAGCAGGTTTGGAATCTGCATCAAGCAGTTGGAGAATAGCATTTTTGCTAAGAGGTATACTTGAGTGCCCTATTAATTGTGATGTTGTATTTATTTGTGTCTATTTTATTTTATTCATTATTTCTTCCTCCCCTTGTTGTGTAGGATTGTATGATAGGAAAGCATTCAAGAAGCTGAGAATATTTCCAGTCTTATTGAGCCTAGGATTCAGAGATTCTTCTGTTACTAGATTGGAACAAGGAGAGTTGGAGAGACCTGTTACATTATTTGAACAGAGTCTTCTTCATTGTATTGATGTATTTCTTTAAGAAAACAAAGTTAAAAGGCATCCAACCTCCAGAGTAGGTTGGTTCCTTGTCAACTTAGCAAGTTGTTGACACAATTATGCTCACTTAGGGTTTGGAGTTTAGGGTAAGAGAAGGTTAGGGTTAGAGAGATGTGGATAATAGTGGATGGATAGGTTAACAACATTGCACTACCATAAAAAGCTCCCAAAAAACCATGCTAAGGACATATACTCAGATCAACATTTATCCCAAAATAGATTGTTTCATATATTAAAGCACAATAGAGAAATGTTGTAGCAAGCAATTTCAATATCCAGGGAATGATAATCCAAATAACAAAATTCACCAAACACCTAGATTTCACAGAAATGTACTTCCTAACAACATAGAATGAACTCAAAAGCAGATTTCAATTACTTATAACAACTAGTAATCCAAAATAGGCACAAACTAACCATCTAAGTATTTACAGAAATGCAACTAAGAAATCCGAACCTCTGACATCAAGCATGAGAATGCGAACATTTTGAAGATCAATGTATTGCTCCTTTCATTTAGCTCTTCAGGAATATTTACAATGGTACAGGAAAACACGCTAGAGCCGACCCTTAAAAATGAGGGTTCGACCTCTACTTATAGTTTTCTTATTACAATAATCAAGAAACAATACACAAAGATCTTGTTACAACAGCACAACAAATATATTTAGCTGGCATTAGCTCATTGGTCCATCCTCTAGGAAATTTGCTGAAAGAAAGTCTGCCATGGTAGCTCGGGGTCTCTGCAACTTGTTGATCGCTCAGTGGAACTGAAGCTCAGGCCATTAAAGATCATGCGTTTCCGTCGATCCTTCTTGGGAGTGAATTACCACCATCGATCTGTAACCACCTCTGGTTTGATCTTCTTGGAAACCCTCGATGCTTCATCTTCCAACCGACTATTACAATTCTGATGCAACAATATCTTTAAAACAACCAAGATTTGGTAGCTTAACCTCCACCATTGATCTTCTTCATCACATGATTTAGATTCAATCCGGCACAAGCTAAATGCCATTCCACTTTAAAATTGATGATGTCATATTTCTTATCAAAAATAGCAAAATCTCCAATCTGGATCTCTGAACCTCGAATCCACTCTGGGATCTTTATCTTCCACCTCATATTCTTCAATCCGCATTAGAATATTGATGACGTCACCTCTTTCTTATCTTTTGCGATTTCATTCCGGATGGAACGAACACATTGTTAATCGCCAATCCGGGTCCGGAGCTAGTCACATACCTTCTTCCATCATGAATCCACACTTTCATTATTCCTCCACCCCATCTTATCTTCATTCCGGAAAGGGAAGACACTTGTTCATTCCTCGAATCACCAATCCACACTTTTTTTCCAGTGACGTCATCATCTCCTTGAAACTTTTGCGGATTTGAAGATAGCACTAATCCGGAGCCAAAAACAAAAGGACCTTCCCATAATCATAAAGATGCCATTCCGCACTTTTCTGCCGCTGATGTCATCATCTCTTAGGAAATTTTGTGGATTTGAGATCTGCCATCATTTCGGAGCCGGAGTGAAATCACCCGAAATCGCTCCAAACATGAAAACTTCACTAACTGTTGAGCGGATTCATATCTTCTGACCCGGTTCCACTTCAAAGCATACTGCAAGGTTTGTGGAATGATGATTTTATCACTTAGTCAAAATTATACAAAATTTTACTAAGTATGTGGCCATTTTGGGCCTACATTCTGGCGCCTCCCGGGTGGATTTGCTTGCAAAGCCAATCGAATCCAGAGTCTTATCCATTGGGCCTTAGGAGTCAAAAAAATACTTATCTTTGAAGATATGTTTTAAGGAATAATTTCCATACAAACACTACCCTCTGAAAGCTCAAATTCTGCCTAGAGGGTAAAGGTTCATATCGAAACCATGCCAAAAACATCATAGAACTCACTTGTTCAACTAGAGACTGTATCCATAATATCAGTATTACTACTGCCTTCAAAAACTATACATAACTCTACCTCCTTTATAAGGCTTCATTTCAAAAAATGCCTTCACACAAAAATGTTGCGTTGTAGACTTCATGCCTTTATTGCTTATTTCTGACAATTGTCAGAGTAAAAATAGAAATACAAAACTGATGTATTAGAAACACAAAACTTATGTATATGTACAAACATAAATGAAATGATTTAAGCGTGAGCCCCTCTTGGGCCTGTAGCTACTCAATATTATCCTCATTCTTCTATAGCCTCTTCATCCTCATCTTCTATTCCTCTTCCTCATCATCTTCTCCTGGAGCCTGTAGTCTCCGATTATCTTCACCGGAGGTGTCCCCAAATACTTGGACCATTGATTCCAAAGATCGAAGAGCCTATTTCCATGCTTCCTCAGAGGGATTTGATGTCTCTTTAAGCTTCTTATAAACATATTGTAGTTCCCCAACATCCTCATAATTAGCAGCATTCCCTCTAGTCACCAGATCTTCCATGAGATCTCTTAAGTGGGTGTAATCCATAATTAATTTGGCAACTTGTTCTTGGGATAGTGGCTCTTCCAATGAATCAATTTCAGCCTCATCCTGTAAGTTATCCTTGATGCTTTGTTGGGCTTCTTCCATAGATAACAAGTTGTGATCCTCCTTCTAGAGTCCTTTGAAACCAACATGAACCATTTCCTCATTTATTTCAATAATGTCTTTAATTCCTCTTTCCATCCTATCAAACAATAGCCAGGCTCTCTGAACTACCCTATGCTTTTTCACCACTATTTTGGAGGCTACCCTAGCTAGATTCCATTCTCTATTAGAAATTGGTTTAGTAGCATCACTGAGCCTACTACCAACCAACCTATACATTTGTTCCACTAGAATCACCATAGGCTGTAACTCTCCAGTGATTTGATCTAAATCCTTCTGAATAGTAGAGAGCAATTGGTTGGCATCCTTTAGGTAGTCGATTATGAGTTGAAGACCTAAACATTTTTCTTGAACTTTAGAAAGCAACTCCTACTTTATCCTTTTCAAATTATCTTTGGAAAAACTTGAGGACTTGGCTTTCTCAATCTAAAGTTGATGCTTTAAATTTTGAATTTCTTTTGCCTGATCCTCATTCAGCTTCTTTTGTTCTTCTAACTGATCTTTCCACTCATTAGCCTTTTGAAACCTTTCCTACCAACTCTTAGCCTCTTTCCTCAGAGCTTTCTCTACTTCCTTTTGATCATTGAGGCTCTTCTTAAGTTTTTCAACTTGTTGTTCTAGCTTATCTACCTTCTCTTTAGCTATATCAGTCTTCACATAAAAGGTATCTAAGTGAGCCTTGGCAATCCCTAACTCATCTTCAGTAGGAAGCTTGTCAATATCTTCTATGATTTCCTCCACTCTATAATCTTGAGTAGTCATTTCATTTTTAGGTTTGCTCACTTGCGGAATCATAGACCTTGAAACCCTTTGCCTAGTGATAGGGTTAACATACATACTTTTTATTGTCATAACCATCCTGTTGGAAGGCCTGGTAAGCTTCTCTACCTAATAGTCATTTATGCTCTGAGTGGTTGCCTATTATTTTGATACAATAATAGACTTTGAAAAATCAGTAGCCAAAGGAGATAATGACATCAAAAACATGAGGGCAGACTAACTTGTTGTTGGTGGGGGTGGAGATATATTGATAGTAACCTCTATTACAATGGTAGATTCTATGACTACCGTTGTTGTTGATATAGGTAAATTTAGAGAAATAGGGACATAATTGATAGTAGAAGGGATGGATGAACTCGAAACGTAGTGTCCCATGGATGGTGGTAATGAAAGATATGAGGATGCAATAATGGTGGATATTGAAGTGGATATCTCATAAGTGGAAGGTGGGTTTGGAGGAGGTTGTGACACAATAGAACTGATTGGTACCTCCATAGCTACTGATGAGATGAGGGAAGAACTGTGAGGTGGAGGAGGTAAATTTACCATATTTTCTTGACTAGAAAGGGAGGGAAATCCTTTTGGGGATTCATGGATATGAAAAGGAGAAGAGGGATTAGAAACCATACCTTCACCTATATATGTAGGGTGTTCTTGTTCAGCTTCTATCTCTAGTTATTGTTCTTGTTCAACTAACCCTTCTGTATTAAAAATAACTACCTCTTCAACAATTTCTTCCATACTCATCTTCTGCTTCTTGGAAACCTCTCTCTCCTCTATTTTTGGGGCCCTCTTAGTCCTCCTATAAACTAATTGATAAGTAGCCATCTCCCCTTCAGAATTTTCCCCCTCTTCATCATCTTGTACCACTCTTGAAAGTAGAGACTACTCAGCTATGGGTCGTAATTCAATTGATGTTGTGGGGACTATGGAAAAATGTGGGGATCTTATTTCAATTAGCGGAATATTGATAACTCTTTCTTTGGAGTATTGCATTTCATTCATCAATTTAGCCCTCTCGGGAAACTTCTCTACCTGCTTAGAAGTAGGATTGGAGATTTTGAGTACTTTAGCTATGGTCAAAGGAACTTTTTGCATCTCTATCTGAATATTTTGAATTGTAAGAGGAAGGAGGGACTCAGAATCATTCTAGGGTTTTCACCGATCAATACTATATTTCTGACATCCTTTGGTCTCCAGGCTTCAATGTTCTTATTATAAATCCTTGAAAATTCCTTATCAATTTTCATTCCAAACTTTGATTTGGGTTTTCCAATTTCGACCCTCATACGCCACCAATCTGCAATATTTGTTATCTTCCATGGTCCTTTCTCCTCTGGTCTTCCTCTCTCTGCTACCTCTTCTTTAGAAGGAGTGTCTTTCATATTGGTAGATTCAACCCTCACTTTATTAATTGTATCCTTTGTAAGTCGATGGCTGAGCTCATGCTCTGGATTGAAATCCACAACCTATTCATAGAAATCCAACCATGGAGGTAACTGATCTATCTTTGAGATGTTCCACTCCAAAAGAGTAGTTTCATCATTATTCCTTCCCTGTTCAAAATTAGCCCTGGGCCTTTTTTCAAATTTATAGGCCTTGTCTCCATTTAGGGTTTTATTTCTCATAGTGAAAATACCATCAGGATCATAACTCCATCTCTGAGGAATATAAAATAGACCTAATCTATCAAGGTATTGATCAATTTTTTGGCTCTGCCACTCGGATACAATAATATTATCTTTAGTGCGGTAAGTAATTAAAGACTTCTTCTTCCTTCCCAAACCATAGCTTGCGTCAATGTACACCACCTGCCTTAGATACTCCAGGGCGAATAGCCTTTCTATGACAAAGTGAGGTAGGAGAAAGGGTTTACCTATGAAACCATATAACCTGATTATTGTGCCCTCTGTTAGTAGATACCAATCTCCTTCCTCAGCGTATTCCTTCCTCAGAATCTGCTTAGCTAAGGAGGGCAACCTAGGGCACTCATTGTACATTATTTTTAGGGTAGGTTCCAAAAATTCCAAGTTGAATCTGTAATAGGACTCACTGCTCTTCAAAAAATCCATCCAATAATAGACCGACAAGGGTTCTCCATCACTGGTTTTATCCTTAGCCAGAATCCATGACATTCTACTTTTGATAGCTACGTAGAACATCCACACCAGACTCGAGCAATGTCTAAAACTGGGAGCACCAACACCCTTCTTCATGTTTACCAGCTGCTCATGGATCCTCTGAGCGAGAAAAGTTGGCCAGTCAAAGTAAATTACTCTGGTACCCCTCTCTCTCACATCTTTCTTGTACATCCTCTCATTAGAAATACAATATGCCATGACAATTTGCCAACCATGAACCATCCTGTCAGAGTCCAAACCCTCCATACAAGCCAACATAGAAAATAATTCTGGGTTTGCAAATTCATCAATGTGAATTGGGACTTCGGGCATTTCATCTTGATTCCTTATCCTTATGAAATTAAGATGAAGCCATTTTTCTAGTGCCTCCCTTTTTTCCTCTGAGGCTATCATGTTAGTGTAAGCCCTGTCTAGCTCTGCTACGCTAAATGGTCTGAGCTTTGAGGATGGGCCTACCCCTATGGTGAATAACTCATAGCAAGTCTCTCTTGTGATGGAAAATAGGGGAGTGCCCTCAGGGGTTCTGACTGTTCTATTTTTAGAATCATAGAATTGAATCATAGCAGAGACTAGTTTGGGGTAGTGATGCACAGAATCATAGATATAAGAGAACAAAAAGGATTTTATGGCTATCATACCTTGTCACCGCATTGGCTTTCCTTCAAAATACAGAAATTCAAAACCTGTCCTGAGGTGGGTCCTTCTCACTCTTGTCATCACTGTATCTGCGACTCGACTGGTCCGATGTACATGAACCTGCAATCTTGTTGCTATCTTCGATGATTCGGTGGATGACTTTTTGGGTGCCATCCTGATAGTAGCAAACTTCGTCCTCCTAATTTGTAGTAAATTCTCCAAGGTATCATTGTACCTTTCTACCTTCCTGTAGATGCAAGGGGTTTCCAAATGGATTTTGTGTATGCTTTTCATTACTTCTCTCCTCTGGAGCCCACGTATCTTTCGCCATTAATGCAGCTATTGCATGATATCTTTGTTGGCACACTTTCCAATCCTTTTCATTATTTCTTTGGTGGCTCAAAGGTGGCGTCCTATCTTCTTATTGGTCAAATTTTGAAATTGTGTTACCAGCTCATCATATCCCTTCGGCTACTCTTTGGTCCATGCATGAGTTCATTAGAATTGAATGCGGGAGCACTCTTTAGCCTCCACGTGTCATATTGGAACTTGTTGTTCAGCTTTGGCCTGATTCCGCTCTGGTGTCTTAAGAACCTTCTGAGTCCACTTTGGTACTTGAAGCTTGCACGCATGACACTCTACCTCGATTCCACTCTGGCTATCTCTAGCTTTGAGAGGTTCCCGGATTAGCATCATTCTTTGTCCTTCTCTATGCGGGATAGAAACTGATAGACCACTCCATGGAAATCCAGATTTAACCATGCGGACTTGAGGGTGGAATGCCATTCCGGAGAGTTTTACACAGCACCGTGTGCGGAATGGAACATTACCATGCATTTTGGCCAACACTTAGTCATTTCTTGCAAACTTTCTTCTCTCTCTTCTTTTTTTTAGAATTTCTTTGAAAAGAACTAATTACAAAGTGCAGAAAAGAAATCAAATACAAAGTGTAGAAAGGAAGGGGAAATATTTGTACAATGTATATACATATGTTACAATGAGCTCACTTCTTACATATAGTAGAGCTTGAGGTGGAAACCATTCACCGAAATTGGTTGTATGTTTCCCTCTGGATCCTTCAACTGAAATACATTAGACTCTTTAGCTTCCACTATTTCGAAAGGACCATCCCAAAAGGAATCAAACTTTTCATGCTTGCCTGGTTTTGCCCTGTCAACATTCCATCTGAGAACTGAGTCTCCAACTTGGAGTTTTCTGAACCTAGCCTTTTTATCAAACCATGCTTTAATGTCTGATGAATGCTTTTGAAAATGATCATATGCTTGAGTTCTACTCTCTTCCAATCATAGCAAGTGTGTCAACCTAGTTTTAATTGGATCATCCTCTAATTCTTCTTCTGTACTGACAAGCTTAAGCATTGGGATCTCTAAGTGAATTGGCAATACCACCTCTTTTCCATATACCAATGCATAAGGAGAAGTTTTGATGGAATTTTTAATAGTAATCATGTCTTCCCATAGAGCATGGTTGAGCAATAAGTGCCAACTCCTTTTGTTACCTTCCAGATATTTTCTCAAAATCCTTAATAGGTTTTTGTTGGTAGATTCTGCAAGTCCATTACCTTGTGGGTAATAATTTGAAGTATTTTTAAGAGTGATGCCATACTTGCTGGAAAACTCAATGTACTTGGCTCCTATGAAAGCAGGGCCATTATCACTCACCAAAGCTTTCGGGACTCCAAATCTGGAAATCAAATTCTCCATAAAGTTGATCACAACTTCCTGGTCTGCCTTCTTTGTAGGAATGGCCTCCACCCATATGGTAAGATAGTCTATAGTTGTCAAGATAAACTTATGCTCTACTGAAGAATTAGGATTTATAACTCCTATGAAATCTAATCCCCATTGTTGAAAAGGCTCCTCAACTTGAATAGGCTTCAGGGGAGATGCAGCATTTCTGGTTCTTCCAACGTACCTCTGACATTTGTCACAAGCTTGGGTAACTTTAAAAGCATCATTGAACATAGAAGGCCAATAATAGCCTACTCTTATTATCTTCAAAGCTGTAACTCTACCCGAGCTATGACCACCTACTGACCCTCCATGAAATTCTTCTATGACTCTTTTTTGTTGGTCCTCCTTCAAACATTTTAGGAGAATACCATCCAAGTTTCTTTTGAACAACCCTTCAGGTAGTAATACATATTTTAGAGCATGAAGTCTATACCTCCTTCTTTGAGAAGGATTCAGATCATGTGGGTAGATCCCAGTTTGGAAATACCTGGTCATTTGCTCGATCCAATCAGAATCTGGAGTGTGTACAATCTCTATTTGATCCTCTTCTGTTATCTGACAATCTATCATTTCTGCCAATGCTGAAGCATCTATCAATCCTTGGCACAAGGCTCTACCTCTTACCAACTTGGTGGGATGTATTTCTACATCATATTCCTAGATCTTAGTAATCCAACCAGCCCTTTTATCACCTAAGTCACCTTGTAAAATAAAACTTCTTACATCTGGATGAACCACATATACCAAGGTTTTGCTCTGTACCAGATATTGTCTAAACTTCTTTAGCGACTTCATCACAATGAACACTTGTCTTTCAATAAAGTTATATTTTACCTGATAATCATGTAAATTCTGACTCCAAAAGAACACAGGGTGTTCATCCCCTTGATTATCTTTCTGGGTGAGTACCGAGGCATAACTCTCTTCAGCTCCATAAGCATAGAGAATAAAATCTTTAGTGAAATCAGGATTTATCAAGACTGGGGCTATTGCAATGGATTGCTTGATGATCTCAAAAGCTTACTTCCTAACCTCAGTCCACTTGAACTCTACCTTTTTCTTGAGTAGTTCAGATATAGGCCTCACTTTCTATGCAAAATTAGAAATGAATTTCTTGACGAAATTGATTTGACCTAGGAAGGACTGCAAGGTCTTCTGATTAGTAGGCAAAGGAATAGCTAGAATTGCTCTAATTATTTCTGGATCTATGGCCATACCTTCCTTTGAGACCACATGGCCTAATAGTTTTCCCTCATGTACTACAAAAAATGACTTCTTAGGATTCAGTGAGATACCAAATTCTCTGCACTTTTGAAAAACCTGTTCCAAATGAGATAGATGATCATTTTTATCATGAGAAAACACCGTCATGTCATCTAGGTAAATCAGAATAACTTTGTTTATAAGTGTACCAAAGGCATAGTCCATGGCCCTCTGAAATGTAGCTCCAACATTAGACAGCCCAAAGGGCATTCTCTGATAGGCAAATGTACCCCATTTTGTGGTGAATGTTGTTTTGTATTGGTCTTCATATTTTACCCAAATTTGGTTATATCTAGAGTAACCATCCAATAGTGAGAATATTTCTACTCTAGCTACCACTTGTAAGATCTGGTCAATCTGAGGGAGGGGGTAGTGATCCTTGAGGGATGCTTGATTCAGATTTCTAAAATCTACGCATAGGCGTATATCCCCATTCTTCTTTCTTACGGGTACCAAATTGGCTACCCAAGTGGAATGTTTTATTGGATATATTATCCTAGCCTTTAGTAGCTTTAAGAGTTCCTCTCTCATAATGGCTTCTATCCTCGGATTGACAGGCCTCTATTTTTTTCGAAATGGTTTAGCATCGGGTTCTAACTCAATAGTATGCTGGATAATCCTTTTTTCATACACCTTAAGGTCTTCATATGACCAAGCCACAGTGTCTTGGTATTTTAAGCATAAAGTTTTAATCTCTTCTGCTTCCTCAGGTGAACATTGGATCCCAATATTGAGCTTCTTTCCTATTCTGACCTCCACTTCTTTATAGATATTTTCACCGACCTTCATGGCTCCAACCTTCTTTCTATCTTCATTATCAAATAGACTTTCAAGGGTGACCAATCCCCTTGGAATATGATTGTTTCTTAGTTGGATAAAGTCTTGCTGATCTATTTCCTCCAAGTCTTCCTCTTGGATAGTTGAGAAGCATGCTTCTCTTATCATAAAATCTAGAATTTGTTCATCACTTTCAAAAACTTGCTAGAATATCTGCTTGTCTGGCACTGTAGGTCTGAAAACCATTTTAATTCCCTTGGTCTTCTTAGTTCCAAAATCTACAGGAGGATTGAAATTAGCTCCCTTCATTGCCAATGAATCTGCCAGGTGATTCTCTTCTCTAGGCACAAAACTTAGATTCAGGGCATCAAATGAATCCATTAGGTCCCATACCCTATTTCTATAAGATTTTAAGTAATGGTGCTTACTGCTGCACTTATTCCTTACCTGATGGACTATCAACTCAGAATCACCATATATGTTCAAAATATTGATGCCCATGCTTTCTGCTTGCATCAATCCAAGGCACAAAGCCTCATACTCTATAACATTGTTAGTACATGACCATGTCAATCTGTAAGAAAAATTCTTTATCCCTTTCGACTGTGATTGTAGAACCACACCAGCCCTTGCACCATTTCTACATTTAGCACCATCAAAATGCATAACCCATGTTTCCTTGTTTCTTAGGGATTGATTAGAAATAGTAGGGAGTTTCTTTTCCAATTCAGTTGTGATGTTGTATGTACCCATACCAGTTCCAAATTGACTATAGTCTTCTCTGAAAGGCAACTCATCTTCAATGTCTAGCTCCTCAATGTTTTCCACTAGCTCAAATTCCTCCAAAGGATTAAGATTGCATAGATCTTCTTCAATATTTTCAATATGATAAGCAACTGGTTTCTCAGGTGTTATCCTTATCCTTTTTCCTTTGAAAGGGATTACCATGCTAGAATAATCCATGTACATACATCCCCCTAGCTTTGCAATAAATTCTCTTGAGAGGCATAACCCAAAATAGGGTTCTAAGTCCACCACCACTATTTCTTGCACCACCGTTACCTCGGGAGCTCTGTGCAACCTCATCAGTACATATTTAATAACCCCAACTATCTTGATAGGTGTCCCATCTAGTTGCAACACTCCAGGACAAGACCGGGTATATTCCATACCCATTTCTTCATAGACCACCTTAGGCATAACTATGGTTGATGCTCCTGAATCAATCATACAATTTTGGACTACCCATCCTTCCATTCTTAAGGATATGTAGAAAGGGGGAGGTTTGTTTTTTAGAACAATAGGTGTCATTTCTTTCTTTTCTGGTGGTATACTGAGGATGGTGGTGGTTGGTCTATTCTAGGGATTTTTTTTGAGGGAAGCTTTAAGCAGGTCAATCTGGCCCAGAATGAAAAGAGTGTCATACAGGCTAGCTTTTGATGGAATCCTTTTCATCTCCTCAACAATGTTGTACTCAGACTTGGTCAGGGATAGTCTTTCCAGTCCTCTATCTGGCTCACCATATTTCCTTTTGTATTGTTGGGTTACCTCTAATATTTATCTTTTGGTAATAGAGGGGAACCTGAGCCTTTCTTGATCCTCACCCTTGGATCTCATTCTGTCTCCTTCCATTTCTCTTTCAGGATTTTTAGGGAGACTATCTGTCTTCTCCTTCCCTCTAGCTTGAGGAATAGGAAAAGTGTCACTGCTTTGAGGGGGAAGTCAACTTTCTTTTGAGAAGGGACCTAGAATTGTCCCATATTCTGGGGGTCTACTTGTAAAGCTTTCTTTCCAGACCTTGTCATAACAACAATTAGACTTTCTTCCTCTAACTCTTTTTCAACCATGATCTGATCAGGGTGCCATAACATATTAACCCTCCCCTTATGATTCCTTTCAGCTTGATCCATAGCTTGTTGAACATGGTGTTGATACATCACACAAGATTGTGAGTCATGGGGGTCATTGCATACCAAACACCAAACATTTGCAAGAGTGGTATCTGTAGAACACTCCGGCTCCTCATATGTTGCATTCACCCTAACCCCAATACTATTACTAGGACCAGGCCTTTGATATTTGTTTACATATGGGAATATCCTCTATTGTGACCTTTCTTGATCTCTCTTTTCCATTGAATTCATTCTGTTACTCAGAGTTTTCATGGTATTTTGTATATCTAGAATAGCAGACAATTCTTGAGAAGGTTGAGAAGGAAGGGGAGGAAAAGGAGGTGTAGAGGATACAGGTTTAGACCAAGGAATCAGATTCATTTGTGAATATGGAGATGGTAAAGAAAGGGGTCCATGTAGGAGGGCTTTGTGGATTGCTCATGGCTACTATTGGTTTCTGAGTTATAGGGCAACACGATTTTGGGGGAATTCTTCCCACATTGATCAAGATATTTTTAGCATGGACGACTACATTATAAACTTGGGGGAAGGTTTCTACTCTATATTGTTGTGTTTGCAAACCTAGCTCTGATCCTAGGGCTTGAATATAATACATATAAGCCAAACATGCAGTTGGTCTAGTAGTGGGGGAATTCTCTTCCATGTTCTACTAAATCTCAAATTAAAATCTGAGATAGTTTCTTGCTAGGTTTTTTGCATGGCTGTAAACTGATTCAGTAGAGAAAAGGGATCAATAGATTCATTAAATTCTTCTATGAATGGCTCAGCCAATGATTGCCATGAAGTGATAGAATTATCTTCCAGAGTTCTAAACCAATGCAATATCTTTCCATGAAAGGATAGGGCTAGAATTTTGACAATAATATTTTCTTCTTTTATGTTGTGGATTGCTACTAGATTCAAGATATCTTGGCAGTGCTCATAAGCTATTTTCCCAAATCCATCATACGTGGGGGTTGCCTTAGATATATCCTAGGGAATGGCATCCATTTGGGCTAATCTAAGGGGCCCAGTTGAATCCCAGTTAGGGTACTTCTGTAGTGGCTGATTAGGAACCACATTTTGTGCCATATTTTTGGCTGTAGGTCTTCTTGGGGGAACTATTGGGTTTTCTTCCAGAAGCTCTTCTTCTTCAATAAAATCTTGATCTAAACTTCTGATAACAACAACCCCTCTTTGAGGTAACTCACAATGAAAGAAAGAATCAGGGTTGTTCCTCTTGAAAGACCTGGTATACATGAAAGGGTACTTGGTCTACAATACTTTTTAGGGTCTTCTGACCAAGGAGTCACCAGGTGAACTTTCTTTTCTCCGCTAATAAGGTCAAGACAATTCACCAAATCTTGATTCCTTCGGGTTGAGATAACAATAACTCTTTTAGATGGGTTTCGTGTTCCTTGTGAACTGGTCCCATCGGGCATGCCAAAAATTATTGGGCACTAAATTGCACCAAGTTTTCACTCGATACTATGGTTGTCTATCTTCCTACTTTCTATCCAGGCTTGCACCCGATAGCTGCAACTCAGCACTCAACATTGGATGGACCAAAATAGGGGTTTCCGATCCAACCTCCAGAGTAGGTTGGTTCCTTGTCAACTTAGCAAGTTGTTGACACAATTATGCTCACTTAGGGTTTGGAGTTTAGGGTAAGAGAAGGTTAGGGTTAGAGAGATGTAGATAATAGTGGATGGATAGGTTAACAACATTGCACTACCATAAAAATCTCCCAAAAAACCATACTAAGGACATATACTCAGATCAACATTTATCCCAAAATAGATTGTTTCATATATTAAATCATAATAGAGAAATGTTGTAGCAAGCAATTTCAATATCCAAGGAATGATAATCCAAATAACAAAATTCACCAAACACCTAGATTTCATAGAAATGTACTTTCTAACAACATAGAATGAACTCAAAGCAGATTTCAATTACTTATAACAGCTAGTAATCCAAAATAGGCACAAACTAACCATCTAAGTATTTACAGAAATGCAACTATGAAATCCGAACCTCTGACATCAAGCATGAGAATGCGAACTTGAGGTGAAGATCAATGTATTGCTCCTTTCATTTAGCTCTTCAGGAATATTTACAATGGTACAGGCAAACACGCTAGAGCCGACCCTTAAAAATGAGGGTTCGACCTCTACTTATAGTTTTCTCATTACAATAATCAAGAAACAATACAAAAGATCTTGTTTTAACAGCACAACAAAGATATTTAGCTAGCATTAGCTCATTGGTCCATCCTCCAGGAATTCTATTGAAAGAAAGTCCGCCATGGCAGCTCGGGGTCTCTGCAACTTGCTGATCGCTCAGTGGAACTGAAGCTCAGGCCGTTAAAGATCATGCATTTCCATCGATCCTTCTTGGGAGTGAATTACCACCATCGATCTATAACCGCCTCTGGTTTGATCTTCTTGGAAACCCTCGACGCTTCATCTTCTAGCCAACTATTACAATTTTGATGCAACAATATCTTTAAAACAACCAAGATTTGGCAGCTTAACCTCCACCATTGATCTTCTTCATCACATGATTCAGATTCAATCCGGCACAAGCTAAATGCCATTCCACTTTAAAATTGATGACATCATCTTTCTTATCAGAAACAGTAGAATCTCCAATCCGGATCTCTGAACCTCGAATCCACTCTGGGATCTTTATCTTCCACCTCATCTTCTTCAATCCACATTAGAATATTGATGACATCACCTCTTTCCATTATCTTTTATGGATTTCATTCCAGATAGAACAAGCGCATTGTGTTAATCACCAATCCGGGTCCGGAGTTAGTCACATACCTTCTTCCATCATGAATCCACACTTTTATTATTCCACCACCCCGTCTTATCTTCATTCCAGAAAGGAAATACTTGTTCATTCCCCGAATCACCAATCCACACTTTTTTGCCAGTGACGTCATCATCTCCTTGAAACTTTTGTGGATTTGAAGGTAGCACCAATCCGGAGTCAAAAACAAAAGGACCTTCCCAGAATCACCATTCCACACTTTTCCACCACTGACATCATCATCTCTTAGGAACTTTTGTGGATTTGAGATCTGCCTTCATTTCGAAGCCGAAGTGAAGTCACCCGAAATCGCTCCAAACATGAAAACTTCACTAACTGTTGAGCGGATTCATATCTTCTGACCCGGTTCCGCTTCAAAGCATATTGCAAGGTTTGTGGAATGATGATTTTATCACTTAGTCAAAATTATACAAAATTTTACTAAGTATGTGGCCATTTTGGGCCTACAAGAACAAGCCCATACCTCCTGAGCTGCATTTGGAGAGCGGTAATGTGACCAACATGCTCTTGAATATACCTCTCATACTCATACAATAGTAATTGTAGGTGTAGAACCTCTCCCCCTATGTCTACCTTAGGATATTCTTTGGTATCACCTTGTGGTGTAGGAGAAGGAATGACAAATTGCATCCTAGCAGTACCACCCCTGATAATAGCTTGCAAAGCCCATATCTATAGCATGAGCTACTCTATGGTGGCATCCTGTTGTGCTATGGTAGCATCTCACTACTGCATCTAGATCTAGATCGACTGGAGCTTGACCTTGACCTCATGCAGTTGTGCTATCAAAGAAGAATATCTCTCCTTAATATCAAGCTCCTCCACATCCTCCTCAAGAGCCTCCTACTCCTTCGTTTCCACCTGCTCTACTGGTTGGCCCCATACCTCGATCCTGGCTCAGACTCTACACCCTATCGGATCTGTACCATCACCTCTTCCATCATCCTCATGACCTAGGCTACTAGCACCACACCACATCCAATCTCCCCACCACTTAGTGTATGCCTCTGTAATACCCCCAATGACTCTTGGGTAAACTATTGGGGAATCCTCATCATTTGAGAGCTCTACCATGGAGGTAGGTACTTCTCTACTATGAGGAACCTATGCAAAAATGGAACAAGAGGTACATCCTACTGTAGCTCGTACTGATGGAGAACCTGAGAGTAGAAGAAATGCTCCCAGATACCAACCTTGCGGCCAAGGAGCCATCGCTCACACTGCATCTTAGCAATAAAATTGGTCAGATCATCCCACATCGAGCACTCATGATATGGGCACCATATAACATCCCTGACCTACATCCTAGTGAAAGTAGTAGTATAATGGGGAATCTCCCCTGCATGAGGATAACTCTTGTGTAGCTCACACTCTCGAGTCCATCTAGCAGCATAGCACTGCATTCGCTCATTCATAGCTATGATCCCAAGAGGAAGCCCTCTTGGATGATCTACCTTGATGTGCTCCCATACCCAAACCTATAGAATACAGATGCAAGCAATACTGATGTGACTTCACTGATGGATGTGGTACAACTCATCATAGCATTGAGCCAAAAAAGAACTACCCCATGCATATATAATAGGCTCCTCACTATCCAATAAATCTTGAACCATCACCAAAAGGTTCCATGGGAACCTCAAACCTGAGCAATCTGGAATCAAGATATTGTTGATGACCATCAGCAACATTACATGCCTCACAGATAAGATATCCTCCTCATACCACTATGAGATGGACACTCCCCCATATTTGGTGTCCTTGAGAGCCTCTGTAGAGCACCCTCTGAACTACGATGCATCTAAGGCATAACTCACAATAAACATGAAAACGATGCAAATAATGATGGGCTATCCTAAAGTCTAGGTAAAGGAACAGAGTTGCACCTAATCAAACAAAGTCAAAATTTCAAAAAAATCAATAAATCAACCCAAAAAATTTCAAAAAAATAAAAAATTTCACTAAGTGTTCTTGGTTGTTGTCGCCTACAATAGCCAAAAATTGATCACTGAAGCTGACAGTGGCCAAGCCCCAATGGTCAATTTTTTGACTGTTGGGATTCAAATCAGTTTTTGATACTGACAATGACTAAGTTGTAGACCTTCCTAGCCACTCTGATCGATAGTGGCCAATGGCTGGCGAGGCAAACACATTGACCCTAGGCACGAAAATACAAAAAAAATATAACAAAAATAAAAAGACAAAATGGGGACAAGCCCACCACATAAAAACCTAAACTAAGCCTAGCTATGGGTTTTTATTTGTTGTTAACAAGCTTATTGAGGTTCAATTACCGATTAATTAATGTGGTTTAGTTCTACCTAAAATAAAAATAAACAAGCAGGGTTAAGGTTTGAGGGAGTACTCGAGAAGCTTCAGCTCCTCCACCTGAAGACGCTTCACCCTGTGCAACCATGATCTTCCAAGTCGCAGAAATGCTCTAAATCACAAAAGTCACTTTCACCTCAAAGCTCAAGAAATAAAATTGAAAACTAACGAAGTGAAAAGACAAAACCCTAGGTTGAATTTTATATTGCCTTGGTCACTGCTGACGTCAGTGGCCTGCATCTCTTGGCTTCTCAGGACTAGAGTGGCCAGGGCCAGGACTTTGGTAGTCGCTAGACCTGACAACGACTGAGATCCTAGACAAAAAAAACCACAACCGCTCCATGAGAAGGAACAAAAATATTCAAATAAGCACATTTTTAAGACTTATAGTCATCATAATAACCAAAATAACATAAGAATCACATAAAAATAAATTTTGAAGTAAGCCTCATATCCAGTAAATTATTCTATCAACTTAGCGATTGCAGCGACTTGCAATCCATGTAATTCGGTAAGATGAGTAAGTCACCATAAGGCTACTTGGGGAAAAAACATTTATTTTAGAATCACGATGTATCACTTCAATCCTAAAAAATACCAAGATGGTCAGAATTCTCCATGGACGTGATAGGATCATCCTCATCCCCTTTTAACATCAAAAACACTAAGCCAAAGTGATGCAATATGAGCATAAATAGAATCACTCGTCCTAACTCCTTAATAAGGCTATTGATGGTTGGACTGCTCCTTGGGATAGGTATGGATGGTTATCATAAACAATTGGAATCACACTTGGATGTGGGTTTGCCCATTGAAGGAAAAAATGCTAGAAAGGAACCAGATTAGTCATATTGGTCAAGCGACTTGTCGCTTCATTCATTATCATTTCTTCACCAATTCATTGAGTTAAGAGGTAGTTCAAATCTTAAAAATAATCATAATAAAAATCAACAAAATATCACTCAATCAAAACAAAATCATGTTCGTCCTATGAATCATTGCATACAACAATAACATAATTTTCCTTGTTTGCTAGGAATGTAAGCAGACATGATATTTTCAATTGTATCTCTCTTACCGGTTGGAACTATTGTAGCAGTTGAATCTACCCGATTGAGTTTGAGGAATGAGTACAATTTAACATGTCCAACCCATTGAGCTAAGTCCTCTGAACATTGAGGCAATGATTCAAAGGGTGTGTGCCATATTGTATGATTGAGCCATCTGACATTAATCAGACCACTAATCACCATACACCCTACAAACTGATCAGTCTACATTTTTGCTCAATGTTGTGTTTTTTACACAATGCATCGCAAAAATGGAAATTTTTAGACACCTAAAATATGTCATGTTTAGGGGAGCTACTCACATAGGCACATTCATAATATCATATGACATAATATTGGACTTTCCAAGCATCAAAAGTGGTTCTCACCACTCATTTGGGGCATTTTAAGCCCATCCAAGCCTAGCCACTCAAGACTAGAGCGGCTAGACCTTAGCCACTCAAGCTTAGAGCAACCATACCTTAGCCGCTACAAATGACAATGGCAAGATATTAGCCACTATAGATAACAACGGCTAATCCATAAAAACATTTTGTTGACAGATATGCCCAATCACTAGTGGAAGTGGCAGTCTGCATGCAATAAAGGTGAACGGGATAACTTTGCATTCCCTTTCATGACTAGTTCACATAGGAGACTTGATTTTGCATCTAGACTTCAGTTAATTGGTATTTAAACATAGAAAAGAGAAAAATCTTCTCATGTTAACCTTCACTACACATGAGGGATTTAGTCCTAGGGCTTGGGCATAGACCTAGGTTTTCACACACTTTAAAATGTGCAAGCCTGACAGCACCAAAGGGACACATTTGATCAACTCTATGGAAAAGCCTTGTCAGATTGGAGAGTCCACTTGAGGGATTTCCACATACAGGATATTCAATGTATCGAGAAAATCAACCATAATTTCAAAATCAGATACAAGCTTGATCCATAACCTTGAAGCAAATGGGACAAGATTTGCTTTAGAGGTCGTTGTCTTGGACAATGGCCCGTAGGCCTAGCTTAGGGTTTTATACATTATTTTTATTATTCTATTTAGAATATCATTAGCATAGCATTATTTCATTAATTTGCATTCATAGAATCAATTTAATTTGAACTTGCTTTCATTTGATATATTCATTACTAACAACCTCATCTGGGGAGGCATTCTCGGACATCTAAGCGTGTGTTGTTGTTTCATTGCTTATAGGGCCACAAGTTCATTGGACAAAATCTGCAACATATGAGAGCAAAAGGTATCCCTCTAGGAAATAGACCTAGAGAAGGAGGCAACTGTAAGCTCTCATACATTTCCATGTGCAGAACTGGGAAGCTTGTGATAGTGCACCACCCCTTTGCGAGGGGAAATTTTACCCACTTGTAACCTCATTGTATCGAAATGGGTATCCCTAAGATGTACCGACATGTAACCGGGTTTTAATACAAATAAATAGACATATCTTTGTTACTTCCATGTTATATGCTTTTTCATGGTATTTTATTTCATTTTGGGTTTAACACATTGCAAGTAGAGTAAGAGTGGTGTGTGCGCCCTGGGGTCGCTACAATCAATATTGTGATAGAAATTATTTTTGTATAAATTGAATACTTCTCAAACTACTCTATAACTCCCCCAAGATTAAATAACTACTTGCAAAACCTATAAATACCAATAAGAATTAAAAAAAATCTTCTCTAATAGATAAGGTTTTCTTTTTGCTCAAACTTACATAAGCTCATTTCTAGATTTATCAGTGGCAACATACTTTCATGAAATATAAGAGGTGTCTCTTGCTCCTTCACAACTAGATCATCTTCATGAAGAACACAAGCTTATACTGAGAGGGGGGTGAATAATATATCACCCACTTTTTACTTTCTTTCCAAACCAATATCAATTAGTGTCCTTAATTGCAATAACCAAATATAGCAGTGTGCATTAATGACATATATAGCAATAGTAAGCAAGTGCACAAATCACCACACACAATTGATAACATAAGACTTAACACGGTTCCCCCAATGTTGGGTAGTCCACAAGATAATATTCTTATAATATTTCAAAAATAAATAAGGATCCTTATCCCAATACAAATGATTACTTTGATCTGCTCAAAGCTAGGCTATCTCGATATGATCATGTGGGCTCCATTGATATGCTTAGTTAGGCTATCCATTGATATGCTCAACTAGGCTATCCACTGATCTCCTCAGCTAGGCTATCCACTAAAATTCTTAGCTTGACAATCCACCGATCTGCTCAGCTAGACTATCCACTAATCTTCTTAGCTAGGCTATCCATTGATCTTCTTAGCTATGCTATCCATTGATCTTCTTAGCTAGGTAATCCATTGATCTGCTCAGCTAGGATATCCACTAATATTCTTAGCTAGGCAATCCACTAATTTTCTTAGAAAGTAAATCCACTAAACTTCTCATCTAGGCTATCCACTAATCTACTCAGCTAGGCAATCCACTAATCTGCTCATCTAGATAATCCTGATTTATTCAGGTGGGATCTTCACTAATATTCTCAGCTAGGCAATCTTGATCTACTTAGGTGGGCTCTCAATTGATATGCTCATCTAGGCTATCCATTGATATTCTCAGCTAGGCAACTGGTTTTGGTATGTTTTTCTATTTTTGTTCTATCTCTTTCACTACTCAAAAATCTGCCTCAATGCCTTTTCACAAGGCTCAAACAGTCCTGCTCAAATTTTGTCCCAAATATATTCTCAAGGCCTTCACAAAATGCTCAAACAATGCTGCTCAAATGTTGTCCCAAATATGTACTCAAGGCCTTCACAAAAGGCTCAAACAATGTTGCTCAAATGATTTCCCAAATCTATCCCAAAAACCTTCTCAAAGTCTCACTCAATCATGCATAAAATCTACCTCAAATATATCCAAAAATTCTATCCCAAAAGCCTTCTCAAAGGCTCAATCAATCATGCTCAAGTAGCACTCAAATATCATCCACAAATCAATGAAGGCAAGGCTCAATTATGAACTCAACAATGAATGGCAATGTACTCTTCAATGGAATAAATAATCCACAATGATCTCAATAATGTATGACAACTACTCTCACAAATGGATGATAACAATGCTCAACAACGAACTCAACAATGTATGACAAATACTCTCTCAAATAGATGATAACAATGCTCAACAATGAAATCTCAAATATATGGCAAATGAGCTCTCTATGAAAACCTCTCCAAGAAATAACAATGAGGACTTCAACCAACCAAGAACAATCTCCACAAGTGATAGAAATAGGTTCTCAATAATATCTTCCTCATGCAATGCCAATAATCTCTCAAGAAACAAGCACAACTCCCTCAAGCAAAGAGCTCTCAAATAGCCAACAATGATCTCCTCAAATGAAAGACAAATGTATCCACAAGTGACTAGCAAATGATCTCCTCAATGGTCTCAAATAGGCATAATGTACTTCAAAAAGTAACCAACAATAATCTCCTCAAGCAATGGCAAAAACCTCCTTAATAATGGCAATACTCTCAATGAACTCCACTAAAGCAATAATGAACTCAAGCATCAATTTTATCCACAAAATTGATTTTCTAATCCATCCACTTCTTCTTAATAGCCAAGGCACATAATCAAGCAATTTGTCTTCAACTTCAAACCCTAACTCATGTGCATGTCTTCTAACCCAAGGTGGCAACTAACTAGGTCTCAAGTTCCTATTTTAATTTCATACTTAAATCATGCACTAAAACATATAACAAGTTCAACACTTTCCAACCTTATGACTCCCTAATTTTATTAATACATACAACAAACACCTATGCTTTTATTTTTAATTCCACACCTTATAACTACACATACAACAATCACAAATATTTAACTTCAAACCTTATAACTCCCTAAGAACATACAACAATCATTTATTTTTACTAAATACCTTATAACTCCCTAGTTATAATAGAAATTATTTTCAATGCACAAAAACTTTGGCAATATCAAATATTACCATGCGCTAGAGATAAATACCTTTTTACAAAATTCGTAGCCCTCGCAACCTTTGAAATCAATAATGCCTTTGCCAAAATTAATGTGCCTTCACCATCTTTGAAATCGTTAATGCCTTACAAAAAAACAATGCACCTTCACACCTTTGCGGGAGTCAAACACTGTTCCTCTCACTTAGCACTATGAAGCGCTTACACATGGGTGTCAGCCAACATTGGGATTTAATCCCAAACACCCAACTTTGCCTGTGATCAAATTTGAAAACTCAAAATGCCTTCCTTAGCAAAACACTTTGCCCTTGGAAGGATTCAAACAGTGAACCTAGCTTGTGCAAATTTTATGTGCTACCAACTGCGCTATAAGCTCCTGGGTGACGTCACTTTCCCATGCCATCTCCTTGACCTTGCTCTCAAATGAAAATTATTTTTCTTTATTTCTTCG
>JAQPPZ010002209.1:0-13732 GCA_028583015.1 Wollemia nobilis | reverse complement strand
TAGTTGAGAGAGTGCTAGGATGTCCCTAGGATTGATTGATAACTATTTTTATGCTAAAATTTGATCGATTAATTGAATAATATAGGTTTACAACCACCTAAAATTCATAGCCTACAACAGGTTCACCACCTATAGAGCCTATAATCTACGAATCTGATTATGAGGCTAAAAACAAAGGGTTTAAAATGCAAAAAAATCACATATTAGCTAAAAATATGTTAGAGAATCTAAAAATGAGAAGAATTTTAGAAAAAGAACATATCTAGACAAATTTGTAGCCTACTAATCCCACTAGCTCTAAATTTGTAATATGTTGTTGGAGAGATAAAATTAGGGATGAATCTACCAAGTATTGACACAAAAAGGTGATAGAAGTCTCCTAAATGGTGTTTTTTGTGCCCTCCAAGGAATCTAAACCAAAAATATCACAATTTTAAAGCAAAGAATGTTAGCACTACAAAACAAAGGAATTGACTATGCAAACAAGTTGAATGCAAAACCAAGATCTGATTAATGCAATTCAAGAAGAAAAAAAATAAGGATAGAAGCAATCAAAGCTAGAAGTAATAAGCACTCCATTTTGCTTAGGGATGAAGCACATTGTAAATATGTGAGGCATGCATGCAAGGATTGAGGATGTGTGGAATAAAAAAAATATTTTGAAGGAGTCTCCAAGACTTTAAAAAATTACAAAATGCTAGAGCTTTGCCACAAAATCATTTGCTAATAAGATCGATTGTGTCAAATGCTCTTATGTCATGTCTATCGTGTCAATTTGTGTATTCCTTATGTATTAATTTTAATAATAAAATACCCAATTTATAGGTTTTTGGGGCTTAGAGAAGAATAGAGGAGGGTAATATTGTCAAATCTACATGTATGAGTCGAATGAGAGAAAAATAGTATCCAAATGGGTAAAAAGTTGCATTAAGGATTGAAATAGGCACAAAATGAGCTAAATTGAAAAATATTTTGAGGCACATCAATCCGATCTGGGTTGGAAAATCACTGGCATGGATAGGCATGAGCACTAGAATATAAAACTTTTATTTTGAAATATCAAATACAAATTCACCACCTAGACAAATTTATTATTGTGAGCTTGTCTAGGCTATGAATTCATCCTTTTGATCATTTGAGGGGTAATATTTTCAAATTTTGGCTCTAGGTAAGGTTTTCTACCAAGGATATAAATTTATAGCCTACAAATTTGTTTGTGAGTTATGAATTTGTTTTGAATCTCCAATTTCTACAATGAAGATTGAAAAATAGCTTAACCCATTACCAAAACTAACTGATTGAAGGAGTGAACAAAATAGGGTGTCTATAAATCTCACCCAAAATACCCAAGTAATTATATTAAATAATAATAATAACCCCCTTTTTTTTTAGGAAAATCACATGCACGATTGATGTTTGCACAAATTCAAATTTGTAGCCTTGTTTTCATGGATATCAAACTTTGATACCATATTTTGGATTTTTCTTTATTAGGTGAAAGAAGGGATTTTGAAATGGACCTTGGACCTTTTAAAAATATGAGATAACTAACTTCCCATGGGAGAACCCAGAGAAAATAGAGGATAAAATAGGATACAACAAAAGACTTACCACCAAGTAGCCAAAAAAATCACCCCATTGACCCATAGAATGATCAAAGGACAAAGAACAACAATAACTGAGAACACCAAAGGAACTAACTCCCACACATGGGAGGACCTAAATGAAGGCACAACTCAACAACACTAACACCAAAAAGAAAATGAGGATCTCAATCCTCAATCCTTCAAGCCACTTACTCCAACTTCTCTCTTCTCTAGATCCTGGTCCTTCAGATCCCATTGTTTCCAACCCATCATAACCTTAATTTCTTCGATGTAATATATGGCCACATGCATGGAGTCAATAATAGAGTTATTCAAGTTTAATAACATCCTTTTGAAGGACTTTGGTGTGTTAGGAGGATCCTAGGGATTAATGATTTTACATTTTCTTCTACTAGTCGAACCAAAGGAAAGTTTGAATTTATTTTTGGAGGGGACAGAGCCATTAGACTCAGAATCATCAATACAAAGTGATGACTTATGAGTACTTTCCAAGTTTTACACCAAGTTCTTGGAAGGATTGATTCTCTCCTCACTACCCCAACTGCTTTAGAGAAAGAATATTCCATACCCTAAGTAGTTTCCAGGTCCTTATCACTCGAAGTCAAGGTAAGGGTTGTTAGAATAACCTCCTAATTTTAGGAATTACTCTGCACATACTAATAAAAATTAGGGGATCCAAAAATCAAAGGCCTCACCACCAAATTAGCCAAATATTTCATAATATCTTACCCTGATAAACCTCTAATTTTGACAACATGGTCAAAGATTAATTTTTCCAACCCTTGGTGGATTGGATCTAACAAAATTCCTTTCTTGACTTGACTTATATACTTTGCTATAGATTGGAACAAGAAGGACAAAATATTCATGAGTCTCTTTTGGTGTAATTGATTTAGAAACATGAAATGAAAGCTCCTAAGGATATCCTAGTTCTCATAAAAAATGAAATTTTGTATTATTAGCAGAGCCATAGTGTCCCAAGGGACCTTAAGGGATGATACTTTAAAATTGTTCTAAAATTTGATGAGCTCCTCCTCTTCACCTTGAAACAACTATGATCTTTTGGCCAAGGAGTTATTCTCCCTATTATGAACAACCCCATATGTGGAAATGTTGGTGACTTATGTGATAAGAGGAATGAAAACCTCAAACTCTAGGTTCCCCATTCTAACCATTCCATTACACTAAGAATATTCCATATGCTTCACCATCTCCCTATTATGGCCATTAAACTTCATCAGATAGTGTAGGAGGTTACCTTTCCTTTGAATCTTTCTCAAATCCTCATCAATGTTGAGATAAATTAGGTCAAGGACTATTCCTTCCATTATTTCAAGAATCCTTCTAAGCAGAAAATACTTGAGTAGGAACATGAACATGATGCTTCCAAAGATAATCCAATGGACACAAAAAGAACCAAAACTTTCTTGAGAAGATATTTGGATTACTGAGAGACAAAGATTTTGAAACCTATAATATATGTACAACCAACACCAAGTCTAACTTGGACTAATAACCAATGACCTCAGGACCCAAGGAGAAGCATTGAAAAGAGTTGTAGGAGAAAAACCTTTAGTTTCAATCAAAAAATTGATCCAAAGAATAAAATTAACACTAGCCAACCTACCCTCCAAAGTACCACATTATTGCTAAAGAGAAATAATACCCCGATAAACAAAATATAGCAAAGTAATAAGTGCATAATCAAAAGGAAAAACATAGAAGAAGAACACATTACATAAGAATTTATCCTAGGAAACCCTTTCAAGAAAACCTAGCAAGAATATCTCCTTATTGTATAAATTTGACCATCTCCAATACAATAATATATTTTCTCTCGCTTTTTTCTTGTGATTACATTTCTTGCAAATTCATTACTATACCCTCATATAAGTTCTATTTTATATACCAACAATACAAGAAAGTATTTTACAATACCATGGGTGCAAAACCATGGGCCAACATTACATTAACCCAAAAAAACCCATATGGGTCTAAAAATAGCTTAAACCCCCCAAAAAGTTTTCCTTGGGGGCTAATTCCTTGAACCCCCAAACAGGGAATACCGTCCCCGTACATCCACTTAGGGTTCAACCCATCCCCAAAACCTAATGAGGATAGGGGCAGAGTGTAAAGTCCTTTTAGCGTTAACCCCACCGAAATAACATGGAAAATATTCAACATATTTCCAACATTCTCCCACTTGTTGAATACTTTCCATAGGGGCTAACAACTGCCATTGTCAACTATCAAGGGCAACCATGCCCATGGATCTTATACACCAAGAAAATTTTTGAGCAGGTACAACCTTTGTTAGCGAATCATTAGTATTCTTCTTTATATCAACTTTCTCCAATATCACTTGGTTCTCTTCAACCATATCTCTCACAAAATGGTACTTTATATCAATATATTTTGATCGATCATGAAAACCAGGATTATTTACCAAAAATATTACACTCTAACTATCACTATTAATTCTCACAACCTTATGTTTAATACCAACTATTAAACACAATGTTTGTAGCCACACTGCTTCTTTACTGGCATGAGTTGCTACAATGTACTCTGCTTCTGTAGTGGATAAAGAAACAACTAATTGCTTTTTTCTCATCCAACTTATTGCCCCTCCAAATAGCCTGAACACATAAGAACATATGGATCTTCTCTTGTCAAGATCTCCAACCCAATGAGCATCTAAAAACCCTTGTAGATTTACAATATTGTTACCTTCAAAATTTCCTCCATAACAAATAGCATAATCTGTAGTTCCATGCAAGTATCTGAAGATCCTATTTACAACAGTCCAATGTTCCTTTTCTAGATTTGACATATATCTGCTAACTACTCCCACTACATGTGTAATATCAGGTCTAGTATAGACCATTGCATACATCAAACTGCCCATAGCACTAGCATAAGGAACATGATGCATTTCTTCAATTTCCTCATCTATTTTGGGACACTGTTCAACCGATAACTTTTGACCAATCGAATATGGAGTACAATTGGTTTACAATCATGCATTCTAAACTTATGTAATATCAAATAAACATATTTTCTTTGATTTAACCATAACTTTCTATTTGCACGATCCCTTATTATTCCATACCCAAAATAAATTTTGCAGCACCCAAATCCTTCATGTCAAATTTAGAAGATAAATGAGATTTGAGTAACTTTATCATCTCCTTATTGTTACCAACTAAAAACATGTCATCCACATACAATACAATGATAAAAAAAATTCACCTTCCTTTTTGAAATATACACATGGATCTACTTTGATTTTTCCAAGCCCAAGTGTCAAGACAAACCTGTCAAATTTTTGGTTCCACATACTTGGAGTCTACTTCAACCCATAAAGAGACTTCTTTAGCTTGCATACCAAGTCCTCCTTACATTTTACCTTAAAGCATTCTGGTTGTGACATATATATCTTCATAAATTTCACCATGTAGAAAAGTTATCTTTACATCCATCTGTTCTATTTCAAAATTAAAAGCAGTAGAAATAGCCAACAAAAATATGATTGAAGTTAGTTTAGCCACAAGAGAAATAATCTCACCAAAGTCAATTCCCTCAACCTTAGAAAATCCTTTTTCTACCAAGTGAGCCTTGTACTTCTCCAACTTTCCTTCTACATTGTACTTATTCTTGAATAACCACTTACAACCAATAGGTTTTCTGCCAAGAGGTAGTTTCACCAAGTCCCATGTCTTATTTTTATTCAAGGACTCCATTTCTTCTTCCATAGCCCTTTTCCAAGACTTATTCTCACTTGAATGAAGTGCCTCCTTTACAATCTTGGGTTCTTCATCAGTAACTAATAAATTAAATGTAGAATAAAAATTTGAAGGACTATACTTGTTTGGAAGTATTCTCTCCCGATCTGATCTTCTCAAAATTATAGTTCTAGGTTCTGCATCTTCAACTTCCTCATCACCTTCTTCCTATGAATATTCTTCTTCAGACTCTCTGTAATTCAGGTTCTACCACTGGTTCTTCCTCCTATTCCAATTTTACCTGCACTATTTCAGGTTCTTTATTTGGTTGCATTTCCTATTTTAAAACCCCTTTTGTTTCTCTAAATATCACATTACGATTGTAAACAACCTTTTGTGTTTATGGTTTCCACAACTTATATCCTTTAACACTAGTACTATAACCCAAAAATATGCATTTTTCAGATTTATAGTCTAGCTTAGTCCTTTTCTCTTTTGAGACATACATATAAACATCACAACCAAAAACCCTTATATGTCTGAGAGAGGGTTTCTTACCAGTCCATACTTCCTATGGAGTCTTGTCCACCAAAGTTGAGGTAGGAGATCTATTTATGAGATAAAAAGCTATTAACATAGATTTTACCCAAAACTTCTTTTCTAACCCTGCACCACTTAGCATGCTTCTAGCCTTATCCATCAATATCATGTTCATCCGTTCTGCAACCCCATTATGTTGTGGAGTATACAGAGTTGTTTTTTACGTTTCTATTCCATAGTCCTTGCAAAACTGCTAAAATTCATTAGAGCAATACTCACCACCATTATCACCTCTCAAAACATTTATCTTTTTATCTATTTTATTTTCTACAAGAGCGTTAAACTCTTTAAATTTATTAAAAACCTCATATTTGTTCCTTAGAAAATATACTCATGTCTTTCTTGAGAAGTTATCTATAAATCTAACAAAATAGATAGATTTACTTAATGATGGTACTTTTGTAGGTCCAAAAACATCACTGTGAACTAGATGTAGAATTCCTTCAGAACTTGTAGCACTACTTGGAAACTTAACTCTAGTTTTTTTCCCAAAAACACAATGCTCATGAAAATCAAAATTTATTGGGCAATCAAAAATTCCTTTAGCCATACCTTTCATTTTCAATGTTCGAAGTCCTTTCTCACCAATATGCCCCATGCGTTGATGCCACAACATTGTCTTAGTTGTAGGAATACTCAAAGCCATTTCAGTTGTATTATTTTCCTATACAACTGAAGTGTAATTGCAATTAATACTTATAGTGCTATCCTCAAGTCTGAACAAAGTTCCTGTGTGAACTCCCCTTGCCGAAATTGATTAGACATTTTTTGAGGACTGCCCAAACTACCGAACTCGTTTTGGCCATATCTCACTCATCCGGACTCGGATTGAGCTAAAATTTTGAGGGTAGATGCCTGAAAAACCCTAGAACATCTCCACCAATTTTCATATCATTTGGAGCAACATAGATCCTAGCGCATCCCTATGTGTGAACGAGATATTTGGCAAGCGGCTATGCGAGGGTTTCATCTGGGTTGAGTGCAAGCAGCTCCAGAGGTTGGTTTTTAGGGCCTTCGGGCCCTAGCGGCCAATATTTTTGTGGTTTATGCTCAATATTTTAGTAGGAAATGTTGCAGGGGATACAATATGGGTTAGAAATTTGTCTTTCAATAGATCATACTGTGAACTTGAGTGACAACGACTTCCAATTTGCTGCACAAAAGAAAAGTGAAAACCATACCTTTCCACGGCGTCTAGGGCAAGGATTAAAGAGATCACGAAACAAGTTTCAAGTAGTTGATCAAAAAATGGCTCATATCTCAAGTGAATCTGGTGCTAAGGTGCACCCACAAAATAATTCTACTGTGAAAACCCCTGTCAAGGGTAAGAATTTCGAAGACTCAGTCCCAAAAATGAATTTTAGGGATGCCCTTCATGGTGGACAGCCTCAGCCCAATGCTAATATCAATATTAGGGCTTCCCATAAACCTCTAAGAATGCCTAAGATTGATCCCAGGAAAATGGAGTCAGGATGTCTTAAAGCAGTTGATGGAACTCCTATTGTTAAGCTTGATATGGGTAACATTCAGACTGGCATTGAAGATTTGGAAAAAAGAGGACTAATTTGTCGGTTCGTGGGTTTTCATCCGAGTCTATCTGCTTTCAAAGTCTGGGCTGCAAAAAGCTGGAAAACTAAAGGTGAGTTACAAATCTCTATTTATCCAAATGGTTATTTTCTTGTTTTATTTGCTAATAATGAAGATAGAGAGAAAACTTTTCAAGGGGGTCCTTGGTTTTTTGGAAGGGCAGGGCTTTTCATGAAGCCTTGGCATACTAAATTTAAAGCCGAAGAAGAGATGCCTTCTATAGCTCCCGTGTGGGTTAGACTCTTTGGCCTCCCTATTGAATTTTGGAATCCTACTATTTTTTCTTCAATTGGAAACTCTTTAGGAACTTTTATGATGACTGTTGATTGTACTCAAAATTTTGAACATATTATTTATGCTCGGATTTGTGTTTTAATGGATTTTGACAAACCCCTACCTAAAAAGATCACATTACAATTTGGGGAAGACACTTGGGAGCAAGTAGTGGACTATGAGAACATTCCTTTTCGTTGTAGAATTTGCCATGAATATGGTCATTTGGCCAGTGCTTGCCCAAATAAAATTCCTGATCAAAAGAAAGAAGATATAAACTCAGCAGGTTTCCAAATACCTAAGAAGAAGAACACTAAAAAAAAACTAGTTATGAAGGATCAATCAAAGTCATCTGCTAATATGTTTGAAATCCTTTCCACAAATGATGTCCCAAGTGAGGAAGAGGAAATAATGGAAACTAAAATCTTAGAAACACAATTTAAATATGAAGGGAAGAACTCAAGAGACAAACCAACAAATCAAAGGTTTTCAACAAAAAAAAAAGGAGAAAATTTACACAAGAAAAACAATATTTCAAATGTCAAAACTTCAAATAATGCAGGTCCCAATATAGACTCCGTTGAACCATCTAGTAAAATTTTGGCTGTGTACGAGCATTCTTCAAGGTTAGAAGCCATCTCAGATTCAATTGGAATAAGTCAAGAAACAGGGAAAAAAAATTGAAGATGGATTCTAATCAAAAAGTAGGTCGCAAGACCAATCAATATCATATGGTAAAAGAAGGTGAAAAGCTTGTAGAGGAAGGTAAGATTAATGCCCTTCCCAACTTTTTTAGCCCTAGTATTAATGAAGATCATCACTTGGAATATTAGAGGACTCAAAGGGAGTCTTTCAAAACAAAATGAAATTAGAAGAATGATTCAGATAAATCATCCACATCTTGTTTTCCTTCAAGAAACAAAGATGTCAATGGAGGATATGGACTTAATTGCCGATAAAATTTGGCCAGCTGGAAAAGTGGTTTCCCTCAGTTCCCAAGGGACTTCGGGTGGCATTGCTTGTCTTTGGGACCCAAAAGAGGTAGTTATTCACCATATGGTTGGCAGTTGGGGTTTGTTGGCTATAGCTATTCAAAGTAGACATTCCAACCAGATTATGCTCTGCATTACTTGTTTATGCTCCGACTTCTTTGGAGGAAAAAAGAAGATAGTGGAAGGATATTACTCATATTATCTCTCATTTTCCTAAAGCTTGGATCTTGATCGGAGGAGATTTCAATACCATCCTCTCTCTGGATGAGAAAATGGGGGGAAATAGAAATTTGGACAAAAGCACTGACCTCATGAGCGAATATATTGCAAACCTCCATCTTGTGGATATCCAACCAGATAATGGCCTTATGACTTGGTCTAACAGAAGGCAAGGCTTAGCTTGTATAATGGAGAGATTGGATAGGTTTTTGCTCTCTAAAAATTTCTTAATCCATGGTCACATTCCTAAAGTGAAGACTCTTAATAATGTTGGTTCGGATCATTGGCCGATCATGGTGGAAATGTGGAAAACCAATGTGAGTTTCTCTCCTTTTCATTTTCAATTAATGTGGCTTAGAGACATTTCCTTCAGACCTCGTGTGCAACAATGGTGGAAGGAAGGTAAACCTAGGCATGGGACTAAGATGTTCTATTTTGCCAAAATACTGCAATACATTAAATCCAAAATCAAGACTTGGAACTGGAAAGAGTTTGGGGATGTTCATAAAAAAAAACATGAAGTTATTGCTCATATTGAAAATTTGAATAAGAAAATCCGTTTAGATGGCCTCACAGAGAAGAGAAGTGCGAGATGAAATTAAACTCACAACTCAGTTAGAGGAATGGGAAAAAAGAGAAGAAATCTTATGGAAGCAAAAATCTAGAATTCAATGGCTCAAAGAAGGAGATCGAAACACAAATTTCTTCCACAAATATCTTCTAGCTCAAAGATCTCACAACTTTATTTCTTCCTTAAAATCAGATTCTGGAGATGTTGTTTATACTTGGGATGGCATGAACTCTATTGTTGTTGATTACTTTTCCAATATTTTTGTTGCTACTCCTCTTGACTCAGCTTCTCAACATAATGTTCTTCAAGCAATCCCTTCTCTTATCACTTCTGAGGAGAACTCTATTTTGACTGCTCCTATTACTATCAATGAGCTTCAACAAGTAGTTTTTAAAATGCAAAAAGGAAAACCCCAGGTCCTGATGGTTTTCCTATTGAGTTCTACCAAGAGTTCTGGGATATCCTTCATGTTGATTTATTAGAGGTGGTGGAAGAAGCCAGGAAAGCCAAAGAAATTTTGAAGGTTATCAATAAAACTTATATTACTCTTGTTCCAAAAGCTCAAGAGGTTGATCATATCTCAGCTTTTAGACCTATTGCTTTATGTAATGTTCTTCTCAAAATCATTACTAAAATCATGGCAAAAAGGTTGAAGCCTCTTTTGCATAATATTATTTCCCCAGAGCAAGGGGGTTATGTGGAAGGACGTCAAATAGTAGATGAGATAGTTCTTGCTCAGGAAGCCATCCATTCCATGGATATGCAAAATTCTCCTTCCATGTTCATTCGGTTAGACTTATCCAAAGCTTATGACAGAGTGGATTGGCACTTCCTTATCAAAGTTTTGAGGCAATTTGGTTTCTCTAAGGATTGGATGGATTGGATTATGGGATGTATCTCTTCGGTTTCCTACTTAGTTCTTATCAATGGCAGGCCTTCTCAGTATTTCCCGGCTTCCAGAGGTATTAGGCAAGGTGACCCGCTATCCCCTTATTTATTCATCATTCTTGTTGAATGCTTGGGTAGGACTATAACCAAAAAGAGGGAAAACAAAACCCTTGAGGGAGTTACCATTGCTCATGGAGCTAGACCTATCTCTCATCTTCAATTTGTGGATGACTCTACTCTTTTAGGTAAAGCTACAGTTAATGAAGCTTCTAATATTAAGCAAATCATTAGCTATTTTTCTAAGGCTACTGGGCAGTTGATCAATGAAGACAAATATAAAGTTATTTTCTTTCATTGCTCTGCTAGACGAGGAATCCATGGTCTTGGATAAATTAAGATATAAGAAGACCTCTCTTCCAATCACTTATTTAGGTATTCCCATAAATATTCAAAGGCAGAAAAATAAATATTGGAATTGGTTGTTGGACAAAGTCAAGAAGAAAATTGGAAAGTGGACCAACAAGTGGCTTTCTTCTAGGGGTAGAATCACCTTGGTAAAATCAGTCCTTCAAGCTATTCCTATTTATGTTTCTTCCATTTTGAATATCCCAAAGGTTGTTCTTCGAGAATTGGATCAAATCGAGTCATCGTTTCCTTTGGAGTGGTACTAAGGAGAAAAGAAAATGGGCCTTGGTGAAATGGGATACTTTATGTCTTCCTAAGAGTGAAGGGGGGTTAGGATTCCGGTCTTCAATTAATAACAACAAAGCTTTAGCTGCTAAATTATATTGGAGGATGTTGCATAACCCCAATGCTCTTTGGGCCAATAATCTCCGTGCTAAATATCTTGAGAACAAAAGTCCTGAAGACCTTGTTCGCTATCAACTTCCTACCAAAGGTTCTCCCATTTTAGCAGTTCTTAAGACTGGTGAGGATTTGATAAAGAAAAAATTATTTTGGATCATTCATAATGGTCAACATGCAAATTTTTGGACAGATTCTTGGGATGGTCACAAGCCTTTGATAACTCGGTTTCCCGATTGGAGGCCTTGGATGGAGGAGCTTCACCGAGCTAATTGGATAAAGGTGGCTAATTATTGTCGGTACCATACTTGGTAATTCAAAGGTTGGTAGATATTGGATCCCTATTGAGGACTGGCCTATTCAAATCCCAGAAAGGCAAAGACAAGATATCCAAGGCATCCTTCATATGAGATCCCTCTCTTGGTCCCATGAAAAAGATTGTTTTGGATGGAACAACACTACTAAGGGTGAGTATTCGGTTGCTCAAGGTTATTTGACCTTATGCCATAATAATCCCAACCATTCTTCTGACATATTTTCTCGATTGTGGGCTCAAAAGCTCTGGCCTAAGGTGAGGTTCTTTAATTGGCTTTTATTGCATCGTAGGGTGCTTCTTGGTGAGCAACTTATGAAGCGTGGTTTTCATGGCCCTTTTAGATGTGAAATGTGTGAAGAGAATGTAGAAAATATCAACCATATTTTTATTGAGTGTACTTTAGCCTCTGAGCTATGGAGGAGAATGGCCACTTTACTTGGCTTACAGTGGTCCAATTTTTTTACTTTTGAACAGCTTTGGAGGGATTGGCCTAATCAAGAGGGTGTTGATCATTTTATTAGGCGGTTAGTTTGGATGGGTTCTACCATTCTTCTTTGGAATATTTGGAATGAAAGGAACAACCAAATTTTTAATCAAGATAGGAAGGATATTCACTATATTTGGCAAAATACCATAGCCAACTTAGTTGAATCAGTCCATCAACTCCTTAATCACCCCCAAAACTCCCACCAAAGATGGGATCAAGTGATGCAAAGATTGAAGATTAAACCTTCTAAGGGCAACCAACTTAAAGGGAATGTGAGTATTAGTAAGATGGATAGGACTAGAAATTGGCAACCTCCTCCTAAGGATTTTGGAAAAGTCAATACTGATGGAGCCTCTAGAGGGAACCCTGGAAAAGCCAGTGTGGGAGGAATTGGTAGACTTTCAGATGGCTCCCTGGTTTTTACTTTTGCTGAGAATTTGGGTATTCTTTCCAATAACCTTGTTGAGGGGTATGGTATCCTCGAGAGGCCTTCAGGAGGCTACTAAGGTTGGATGGGAAAAGGTGTTAGTTGAGTCCGACTCTCAACTTATGATTAATCTCTTGAAGACTCCTCTAAGAATCATAAGGTGGATTGGAGAATAAAAAGAATTATTGAGAAGATTCAGTTAATCCGGATGGGATTTTTGAAAGTTGATTACAATCATGTGGTTAGAGATCAAAACAAGAGTGTTGATGCTTTAGCTAATTGGGCTTTGGACAAAGGTGATCTTACTTGTTATGGCCACCCTCCTATATGGTGGGCTTCTCAAATTAGGGAAGCTCTTCTTTCTATCATTTCTTTGGATGGCTCCCAGTTCTGAAGGTACCTAGTTTCTTCTTGTTTTTTTTTTTTTGCTTCTCTTTGGTTCATTCAGTTTTTTTTAGTTCCCTAGCTCATTCTATTCTTTATTTTGTTTCCTCTGTTGATTCTTGCCTTAATAGTCTTCTGGTCTAGATAGGTCATTGTTTTGTTCATTTTTTTTTTTTTTCTTTTTTGTTTTTTTTTTTTTGTTTAGTTTTTTAAGGTGGGTGGGTTCTTTTGTTTTGTTTTGTTTTTGTGTTCTTTGTGTTGTTTTTTGTTGTTCTTGTGTTTTTGTTGTTTTGTTTTTTTTTTATGTTTTTTGTTATTGTTCTTGTGTTTTTTTCGTTCTTGTTCTTGGGTTTCTCTTTGTTTGTGTTATTTCATGTTTTTATGTGTGAGTGTTTTCTATGTATTTTGTTTTTGTTTATTGTCTGTTGTTGGTTGTTTTTTATTTTTATTTTATTTTTATTTTATTTTTTAATTTTTTAGGTTTTGGTTGTGTTTATTTTTCATGTTTTTTTGGGTTATGTCTTTGTAGTGTTCTGTTGTTTTTGTCTTGTTTGTGTTTTGTTATGTGGTTCTTGTGTTTTTCTATGTGGTTTGTGTTGTGGTTTCTTTTATCTTATTGTGCGTGTTTGGTTGTGCTTTTGTTTTTGACACACTCAAGGAGCATGTTTTTTATTTTATTTTATTATTTTTGTTGTTATTTACTTATTTTTAAATTGGTTTTGTGTGTTTGTTTGCTCCTTGAGTATGTCAAAGGTGGTAGGCCAGGTCCGAGTCCTGGGCATTTTTGGCGGAATGGATACCCCTGCCTCCTTGGGTCTTACCCGAAAGTGGCATCCCTTTTGGGATGTTTTC